>JABUQX010102536.1:0-17500 GCA_015478945.1 Trachelipus rathkii
TTGGTGAATGCTCGGGTAGCTCGCACACTTGAAGAAATTAATGACACTGATTATGATCTGCGGTATATTCCGGGAAAAGAAAACATTGTGGCCGACACATTGTCTCGATCGCCGATAGGGGAGACATCCGAGGAACACGAAACACTTCACGTTGATACCATTCCTTATAGGTTCTCGGAGATCAAGATTCCTGGAGGGGGTGACTCACTTCTTCAGGCTTTTTCGGTGGGGTTGTATGGTTCGATCGAACATCATCTAAAATTGAAACAAGAGATAGTAAGAGAATTGTTAGAAAATAGAATTGCATATGGATTACCAGCTCGGAAAGATACTAGGCAGGTAACAAAGAAATTACATTTAATGAGGCAAGCCGGTCAGCTTCCAATAACACAGGCAATATAGGCATTTGCGAAATTACACCATTTACAGGTGTGGGTGTTTTATGAGGACACGAAGCCGTTAAAGTTTGGGGTAGATTCCGGTAAAGGTATTTGTCATCTCTTATGTTGTAGATGAGTACACTACAATCTTCTAGTACCCATTCAGATTAAATCGAGTATCGAAAGAGAAGCAGCAAGCACTCCTTTGGTGTCGCCGAAGGAGTTCCAAGTGATGATATTATTAGATGAGTCAATGGAAGAAGAGTGTGATTCTGAGGATGTCACCAACAGTTGTCCAGGTAACCCCCAATAATCACCAAAACACCGGTGGGGAGATAGGAAAAGATCTACGAGATCCTCAAATAAATCACATTGTAATAGATTCAGATAATATAATGTAATCTTTAGACATCGACCGCGATAATATTGACCTATTACAAAGGTCTGATAACACGTTGAGACGCTTAAAAAGGGCAATCCTGCAAAAAAATTGCCATTTAATGGGCCACTTAAACCATTTGTCTGCGTGAGTAAATATATCTACCTTAGAAATGATCGCTTATAAAGGGAATTCTCTAAGGGGGAGTTTGCTCTCATTGTTCCGAAAAATTATTTGACTGAAGTGGCCATCAAAACACATTGGATGTTTGCCCATATTGATAAACATAAACTGCATTCTTTGCTTATAAACTGGATATGGCACCCTAAAAGAGCAACTATCTGTAATGATATCACATCCACATGTTACAAGTGTCAAGCGTTCAAGATCTCCAATATTCTCTACGTTCCGCCAACTGGAAAAATAATTTGCTCAAGACCATTTGAATTAGTAGCGATGGATTTGATCCAGTTTCCATGTTCAACCCAGGGGAATAATTATGCATTAGTGATGGTGGATCACTTCACGAAGTGGGTGGCTGCTGTTCCTCTGAGAAATAAACAAAGTATAAATGTAGAAAAAGCATTTCAACATCGAATATTGCCATTTCTTCAAAAGTTACCAGAGCGGATTCTAACTGACAACGATTGAGAACTTATAGGGCCGGAATTTTTCTGCTGATAAATTGTAAAAATGACTTAGTAATATTTCATTTTCTGATTCTAAAAAGAAAATTTATTAGTACCTTACAGATAGTATGTTATTCTGTATTTATTACATATCATAGGAGGTGGAATTATAAGAGGGAGTTTTGAGTAAAACGTTATCGAGATCACAGAATGTAACTTTGATTCCGATAATAGTTAGCTGAACGAGAACGGATCAAGTAAGGGACCATTTCTAATTATCATTTAATGGAATCTGGAGGGCTATCAACTCCTTAAATAATTTTTTCAGTTGTATCGCTTTAAAGATATAAATGTTCTATCAATTTTTTCGACCTTCTTTAGGGCATTTGGATTTAGGAGTCAGATCGCAATAAGTAATATCGGGAATTGATATGTGTACAGTGCATTCCCTAGGAGGGGGAAGCTGATATTGACTCCTATAATACAAATCTGAGAACGACTAGGACTGGGAGCACTTTTTTGTGAGATCACTCAACACGTTTTTGGGCACCTGTGGAGTGTTCGAGGTCCTACCAGGCGATGTAATTGCTGAGGTTACGGCCAGAGGACTTTCAGGTGTAATAGAAGGATAAATAGACGAAACATCTACTGGTCTAGCGATTATTAGGGACAGTGCGATTTCAGTAAGGTGCACCGTAAAGATTGAGTGTCATTGTAGCACGCCTGTGATTAAACAACGTATTTATTTTACAAATCATTTTATAGAATATAAAACTCAATTATATGTATACTGCAATGTAATAAGACCTTCAATAATAAAACAAATTGAATTATAAAGTAAATTACCGACCTATATTATCATTGAAGAGGGAAAATATATGAGTATTTGATATAGAACAGTTGCCCATGTCTCTCCCCCACAACAGGTCGCAAACCAAAGATTACATGCAATATTCCCGGGACACAGATCCCCCAGTTAGGCTTGTGAAATGTGTTACTTTCGGAAGAGCTCTTCGGAAACTGACAGTCATGGCGTTTACCCCATTGTAACTACACGAACCTTCAGTAAACTTCACCGGTTCCGAGCGATATTAGTACAACAATTGTGTAGGACATTTGCTCCTGGCGGTTAAGTCGAACGTTCGGGGTTCACCTGATAAATCTCGTCAGCCCTGTCATAGGTCAAACAAAAAAAAACTAAGTTTTTAGCCTGTACCTTCATCCAGGGGAATAAGTTGAGGTGTGATAAAGAAGACCACGTGCGGAAAGACGGCCCAGGGACGAGCTACAAGGAAATCTGTGAACGGAAAATTAATAACTGTAGAAGCACAAAGATATAATGCTCTTTTTTCAAATAGAGTAGTAATATATAATAATGTTGTAGGAAGTTAAATAACTTAAAAGATTAAAAATGAGACTAGATGTAGTGAGATTAAGAGAGAGATGAGAGATAGAGAGAGAGAGAGAGAGAAAGAGATAAGATGAGATAGAGAGAGAGAGATAGGAGAGAAGAGAGATGTGAGAGATTGGAAATAACTGCGATATTTAAAGGAATGAGGATATGTAAATAATTAATTGATTCTATTCATACAGTTAACGATAAAAACTCAAAGGACGTATAAGTATTAGAATAAAAAAGAGTTATAGATAGGTTTCCTTATAAAAAATAAGCATATTCTTATATGTAAACGTGTCAAAGCATATATATATCATACAAACTAGGATTCTCGGCTCGGAGGGACAGCACGAAATACTGCAGCATTGGTTTCTTGTCACATGCTAGTGTGCGAGGTTATATCATCCAGAGTATTCAAGCAATACGATTAGCAAACTACAGATGATCAATACCCTTTTTGTGAAATAATATTTTAGTATATGATATATATTTTATATATATATATATAATTATAGACTCAGAGGTAATATCTTATGATGTATTTTCACTTCCAATTTAAATATAATATTATAGATGAGAATAAATTTATAACAAGTTAGTATTTTAATTTATTTGTCGTAGCATCCCTGAACTTACCGCTCAAGTATAACATCACCATTCTCGCCAATTTTAATTTATATATTATATTAGCTATACTATATCGAACCATTACTTCCCATTACCCATCGTTCAGGCAGTTGTCAATAGCTTAAAAGAATAATTACCACACTGTCTTTGCTCCGCACGATAGGCTTACCTACCCTCCCTATATTTGTTCCCCTGTGCGTATAATAAATTGATTATTGTGCGAAGTTGAATCTCTTAATAAATTTAGTGTCTTTGTTAAAACAGAGCTTTTCGAATTGCTTGTCTACTCTACATTTATAGTCAACTCTGCCAACTTTATCCTAAGGCATATTTGTGCCACTCCTTGTAAAAATTAAAAAGTACTCTTCTCTTAACATTAAAATTTATTGACCAAAATACTGTTACTACCAGCTACTCCCAAATTACTGGTACAAATAAAAGATGTTTGCTATTTATCGGTATGAAAATTAGTATTTCCATGTCGATAATCTATGTTGTCAATATGTGACCACCATAATTTAAGCTTAGAAACTGTTTTTGCCGTCTGCATATTAGTTAACTATGAAGTGGGGAGATTTAACCAAACCATGTTTGCTATTTTAGCGTTACGTGAGTATAACATAGAAAAAGAATATCATTTTCAAGGCTCTGCAACCGCTGAGTATTAGCCGTATGTTTTCGTATGTCAAAAATTCCTATGAGTAAACTGATGATGTGAAACACAACCTCAATAGATTTGGTAGTCCAAGTTTTGTAAGAGCACCACACAAGCTGTCAAAGTTGTAAAGACAAGAACTGAACAAAATCCTCTTCGTAAACAAAATTTTAGTTTTATAATTTTACTTATGTTGAACTTTTGCATTTAGCTTTCTTACCTTAAAATTATGCTTCTTATTTCTAATTAATTCTACTTAACACTAACAACTCTTTCCAATTAGTTCAATTTCTTCCTTGTCTTTTTTCTTTTCTTAATACTGCAGCAAGAGCCATTTATCGCGTTTCCTTTTTAATTTCGTTTATCTACAGTTTTTTAAGTTCTTCCAGAATTTACCACTTCTCCATATATGATTATCTCTTTAGGACTCTAAGAACAATGCTTGATGGTTTTATATTTTTGGTCTCACGATAGTAAGCAAATATCTGATTTTATAAAAAATTCTCTATTATTTAAAGTGAGCAATGTGAAATTGTACAGTTGTTTTATGCAAAAACATGCTATATGTTAGTATGATTTGAATTACTTTTTGTGAAATGCAGCTTAAACACATTCTATTCATTTTTATTTATTATATTATTATTATTATTATTATTTATAATTATTTATTATTATTATTATTATTATATTATTATTATTATTATTATTATTAAAAGAAATATAGGTTCATGGTCGAAATCCTAGTTTTTCGGTCACTTCAAGTTTATTATTTACAGATTTAGTTTAAATTTTAAAAATGTATGGTAAAAAAATATAATGTAGACTAAATGTTAATATAATTTTATGATAGGTGAAGTTAGGTTATATTTATAACACAACATTCCTCTTATGTAACAAAAAATTACAAAGTAATAGAATATATAATAATAATAGTATAATATATAATAATATATAAATATTATATTATATTAATTTATAAATATATATATATATATACCTATATAATTTATATATTATACTATATATAATATAATAATATTTATGGTAAATATACCCTAATTATATATATATATATATATATATATATACTATATATATTTTTATTATCGGTCCAATCAATGCATGTTGGATTAATAAAAATCGCACTAGCAAGAAAAATGTGAAAAAAGGATAAAAAAAAGAACTTTAATATCATGTTAATCTATGCAATAGTAATTTGAAAAGCTCTTTAGATATTAATGAGATTTTTTCCTCATTTTCATTAATTACTCGTAAATTTCCAGACTCACTAGAATTGGATCTTGTCTTTTGATGATATTTACTAAACACTATGGAATAAACCATAAGAGGCGATGCACGACAACCGCTCGCTAGCGATCATCTGTCTAATGCGCGCTGCGCGCGAGCGGCTGCCGCTGTAAAAATTACTCTTATAATACTTTGCTAAAATAAAACTGTTTTAAAAACAGTACACAAAATACCAATAAAATAAAAAAAGACAAGAGAAATAATAAACAGAGAGAAAAGAGAGAGAGATAGAGAGAGAAGAAAGAGAGAGAGAGAGAGAAGATAGTAGAGACGAGAGAGGACGGAGAGAAATTTGATTGTTATCTCATGTCTAAGATTGAGCGAACACAAAATTGCTTAAAAAAAATCATTAAAATAAATGAAAAATAAAAAAGTAGATTAAAAAACTATTAGCAACAACCCTTGAACGTCATAACGGAGTACTTATCAAAACTTATTACAATAGATTCAGTGTTTGCTGAAGTTTCAAAATATAAATTTTATTCTGTATTACCATTTATCATTATTATTTTTTTTACGAGTTGACACTTATAGTCAAGTTTATTAAGTCAATTTTAAAGACTAACGTATAAACATTATTTCATTAAACATTTCTCTCCGTTTCTCTTCAAAGTCTCTTGATATAATTTTGGATTATATGATTTTCACCCTGCTTTCAACCTTCCCTGTTTGTAATGCCAATGTAGGATAGGTTACTTCTTCAACTTGTTATCTGTCTAATCTATATGGGCTACATATAATCCCTTCAATGTAGGTATATCTGTGTGTATGTATAAGTCTCATGTCATGAAATGCGCTATTCTTACTTTCCGCACTGCAAGTTCCTCTATAATTCGCTACTTCCTTTTGCTATACTTTTTTTATTCTACTTCTTTCTCTATATCTCTCTGACCGTTTACACCAATTATTCTTTGTTTACGTCTCATCGCGGTTACTTGTTTTTTTCTTATTTTGAGTTATTACGATTATTGATTGTGATTAAGGTTTAATAAATTTTCATTAGATTACTATTATTATTATTATTATTTATTATATTGATTATTATTATTATTATAATTATTTTTGATTATATATTATTTTATTTGTATGTATTATTGTATTATTTGTTATCTTAGTTATTATTGGTATTTTTTTATTATTATTATTAGGGATTATATAATTATTATTATTATTTAATGTTCACTTATTGTAATTTTATTATTAATTGTTATTATTATTATTGATTATATTATTAGTTGGGTAGTTATTATTATTATTGTAATTGTTATTATTATTTTATTATATATCTATATTATTATTATTATGTATTAATATTATTATCCATGTTTATTATTATTATTTATTATTATTATTAGATTATTATTATCCTCATTATATTATTATTATATATTATATATAAGATAATGTTTGGTCCTGACTTGGAAGTTAACAGAAAATAACTTGCTGAGGTTAAAAGGAAATATTACGTCTCCATTGAGCATCCAATTTCAATTGTTATGTAAAGGGCTCCTTGCTTACAAAAGCAATTTTGTTACCAGATATTTTGAATCTTTTAGTGTAAGTGTAGGTTTGAGTTATTTTAATAGATATGTTAAGTTAAAAATTAAATGCATTTTATTTTACTTAAAACTTGTTAACTTATTTATTTAAATAACTTAATATATTTATATTACTATTTTGAACTTTATTTAAAATCTACACCCCTTTTCTGAAATTTGAATTAACGCATACGATGATTTTTTTTATTAAATGGTAATGACTAGTATGAAGGATTACATATTGTGATACTTATTTTATATAGGTTTATTTTCAATTACCTTTTCAATAAAATTAATTGAAATTTTATCGCTTTTGATTTGCTTAATTATAATATAATTTTAAGTTAAACTTCTTATTGAGCTTTGATTTGGAATTTCTTGTTGTGTAGTAAACATTCTTACTGAATCTAACCTTTATAGAACTAAATTTCTATTTAATCGTAACGTTCTCGAAGTAATACTATTATTGCTATTTGATTCATAATCTATTCCATAGAATCTGGGTCATTATACCTCGTAAATCGTCTTATCGTTCTACCAATAGTTTAGATCTAAAGTCTATACTATTCATATCTTAATTAATCTTTATTAATATTTATTGTATACTTGTAACTTTTGCATTTGATTTATCTTATATCTTTGTATTTATATGGTTTATTATGATCTTGATCATACCAAGAAAAGAGAATAGCAAATAGTTTCTATGGCCTAGATAATAATAGTAAACATAATCTTAATATAAAGCTTAATCTATCAATTATACCTATATATATTAATATATTTTATACATCTAATATCAAATTATTAATTCCTAATTATCTCACACTCAAAGGAGATACCAGATTACGAAATAGATATTTATATAATATATATATAATATTATATATATTATATATATATTAATATTATATAATAATTAATTAATTAATTAATATATATATATTAATATTTATATAATATATTAATATATTATTAATATATATATATACTATATATATATATATAATATATAATATAATATATATATATAATATATATAATATTATATATATTAATATATATCGATACTCTGATAGATAAAGAATAGATAGATAGATAGTAAAGATTATGAATATTTGAATATATAAAATATAATAATAGGATAAATATGATATAATTATTTTTTTAATTGTAATTATTATTATCGACAAACCACTAAACGTCAAACAGATGAAAAAAAACATATAAACAAAACAAAACATTTTTATTCAAAAATAAATTAAAAAGTAAATACAATATTTAAAGATATGATAGATAGAAGAATAATAGATAGACAGAAGAGTAGATAGATAGATAGATAGATAGCATATAGATAGATAGATAGATAGATAGATAGATAGGTAGATAAATAAATAGGTAAATTTATAGATAGTCTTCAATTGTTTATTTCGCAAACACACTACATCAAACAGATAAACTAAAAACAAACATAAAATAAATTATAAAGTTAAAATATAAATATTAATAGATAGATAGATAGATAGATAGATAGATAGATAGATAGATAGATAGATAGATAGATAGATAGATAGAAGGCAGGGATATATTGAATCACAGAATGTGAGACAATACTGCCAAAGAGACTGGGAAGGGGAAACAAAAAACATACAGAAACAGAAATTGAGAAAACAAGGCAATTGGACAGTTATGGAGAGATCCAATGAGAGATTCTATGACACAGAGTGAGAGCCAGAGAGAAACCTTTTAAAAATGAAGCAAAGATGTACAGAAAGCACAAAAGGTGATATTCCAACAATCTAAGAAACAAACATGTATTTCTTCACAGAAACAGAGAAAGCGAGGCACAGACGTTTTGAGAGAGAGAGAGAGAGAGAGAGAGAGAGAGAGAGAGAGAGAGAGAGAGAGAGAGAGAGAGAGAGAGAGAGAACACAATTGACATACAACGGAAAGGTGGAAGTGAGAACAAACAATTATAGGCTTAAAAGCATACGAGTTTGTGCATTCATCCGTTCGTGTTGTCCAAACTATGACCTTTCATTGTGTCTCGAAATTGAGTATAAAACGTCGACGAACTTTCGTCGAGGGATTTATTTTCTAAAGAGAAATTCAAACTTTGAGTTTGCGCCAAATTTCAATTGCTGTAAGCATTATTTTTTTTTGTTTATTATCTAGTAATATCTGATTGTATAACACCTTTGTTAATAGTATACACGTTAAAATTAACATCCTCAGGCTCACTTTTAGCCAGGGGGGGGGGGCCGCGGAGCAACAGTGTCTTTTGGGGGGAAAGTCGGAGCTAAAAAAAATTGCGGAGGGTATCTGAGCCGGAGTCGGTGCCGACAAAAATAAAAACTACTCAGCGTCCCTACTTTTGACCTATCAAATCCGCATTTATCACAATTTATACAGAACATCTACGACAGCGGATGTATATATAGCATATATATGACATCTGATAGAATCCATACTTATATATATATATATATATATATAACTATATATTATATATAATATATAATATATATATATATATATATAATATAATATATAATTATAACTATATATAATATATATATATATATATATATATATAATATATATATATTGCATTTACAGGTATAATGAATTGCCGCGGCTCGTGTTACCGTTATCTATTTATTATAAGTACTCTGTTAGAAATACAGTCGGTCTCCCTAAAACCATATCAATTATGTGAACACTGGTGCAAAAACAAGCAGGGCGAACTCTTACTGCTGTAGAATGCATTTTGATAAGTAATATAGTTATATATATATGATATAATATATATATATATATATATATATATATATATAGATTATATATATAAATTATATATATATATATAATATATATATTATATATATATGTATATTTATATATTATATATATATATTATATATATATATATTATATATATAATTAAAATATATATATAGTTATATATATATATATATATATATATACTATATATATATATAATATATATCTGAAGAATTCCCCGAAATTATTTAAACTATATAAAAAGATTTGATGGCCTGAGTCTCTTAAGTTTAAATTTATAAGAATAATAAAAATAATAGTTAAAACAAATTAAGTGTATATATTTATAGTAGAAATGAGGAAAAAGGTATTTGTGGTTCGTGAAGGTTTCTGAGGTTAAAGAAGTGGCTGTTGAAAGAAAGAGCAAGAGAAGAAATTTTATCGGAGGCAATACCACGAAGGCTGAAAGAAATAGTGACTTTCTGATTGGACCAACGATGTGATGGTGCATTAGCAACGAAGGAAAGATAGAGGCACAGTGAAAACAACTTGGCACTATGTTATGTCATCAAGAAGGAAAACTATTTTAATAGAAAAATAGGAATGATTTTCGCAGAGAGAAAATGGGCAAAATTAGGACGGATGTGCAAAACAAAGTTGGTGGATAGTTACGATGGACTGCTACGATTTAGAGAGGTTTTTATAGCAATTGTTAAACCGTTAGAGGAGCTTTGGATGAATGAAGATATTAAAACTTCTTCATAAAACCTCAAATCGTTGGAAATTTATAATCGCGAGCGAGTAGGTTACAAGTTTAATTATTATTTCGACTTTATTCGATTTCTCTCTTCCATTATGTGCTAAAATGTAGTCTCCATCATTAGTGACAGCAACTGATCTTAATCATATTGAAATGCTCGTTTTGATAAAATCTCCCAAACATTGATGAAAAATTTTCAGGTATTTTAGAAGCTACTTTCTCATTTCTACAAGAGAGGAAAGACTAACAGAACTGACTTTAATGAGTGTTCATCACAGCTATACAAAATGAATGGAGAAAATTATCAATCATTTTGCTGTTAAGAGTGTAAGAAGAAGAATTTTTTAACACTTTTTTTGTATATATATATATATATATATATATATATATATATATATATATATATATATATATATATATATATATATATATATATATATATATATATATATATATATAAATATATATATCATATATATATATATATACTTTATATATATATATATATATATATATATATATATATATATATATATATACTTTATATATATATATATATATATATATATATATATATGCTATATATATATATATATATATATATATATATATATATATATATATATATATATATGAGTCCTGTTTATTCACATTGAAATTTATTTTTATATCATATAATAACAATATGTGAAAAAGAAAAGAAAAAAAGGATTATCTGCACCATAAAGGATATATACCTTATATATATATATATATATATATATATATATATATATATATATATATATATATATACTATATATATAAATAACTATATATATATATATACCTTATATACTATATATATATATATGGTTAAGCGGATGTATAGTGGTGAGTGTGCTGGGAATCGACCGGGTGGGAGACAGAAGAAAAAATAGATTGAATCAGTAAAGGAATGCCTGAAGGAGAGGAATGAGAGTTTGGCAGAGGCTAGAAGAAAGGTGCATAACAGGAGTGAATGGTCGGGTTTTGTGAGGGGGTATGGTTGTGGGCTTTGCCCAGGCCCCAGGGGATGAACTCCACATTGTTGAGATACCACTGTGATTGTCCGTCGTAGTCGTGAAGTCTCAGGGTGGATTTTTCTGATTGCGACGATCTCTCACTGGGGGTATAAAGGGGACGGTAAAAATGAGGGTTTTCTTTTCGACTTGCGTCATGTACTTCTACTATTTTTCTGTTCCGGTGTATGCTACTCACCTCACCCCAATCTGGGGATATTAGGAGAAGATAATATATATATATATATATATATATATATATATATATATATATATATATATTATATATATATATATATATATATATATATATATATATACCTGCCATATATACTATATATACTCACCTATATATATATATATATATATATATATATATATATAGAGGCACTTGTATGTTTCACGCTTGGGTCAGTTTTGATTTTTTTTGTTTTTTTTTAATATATTGCTACTATATGATACCAACAATGAATTTCAGTGGTAACGGACATGATTCAAAAGTTCGAAATATTTTAAATAATTTTTGTAAAAAATAAAATTTTATTAAATGTGTTTTAAAATGAAATATCTCGAAAGGAGTCAGACCCTACAGAAAAACCAATTACATATTTGGAATCAGCGTATAAAGCTTTTTGCAAATATGTAAAAAAAAAGGGAGCTCGAGGACCGTAACGGGGACAGATACGTTTTGCAATCCATTTGACGTGCTATCAGGATAGCGTATGTGTTTATATATACCAAGGCAGGGTTCCAGGGCACCCTCCCCGAGGAGGAAATATTCCTACCATGTGATTGGCCGAGGACTGACTCCTGCCATTTTGCCAGTTTTACCATATTAATACATTCAGCACAACTAAAAATTAAATGACTGAGTCTTAAAACGTAAAAGGTTCTATATATTTTTGAATCTAATATTTTCCCTTTATGATTATTAGGATCCTTATACTGAAATATATTAAGAAAAGCCAATTTCATTGGCCAAGCGTAAGCAGAAAATTTCCTATATGTATATATATATATATATATATATATATATATATACCTCTCTATATATATATATATATACTATATATATATATATATATATATATATATATATATATATATATATATATATATATATATATATATATATTTAAGATATATATATATATTCTGCTATGTTTTTTTCTTTCTATTTCTTTATATATATATATATATATATATATATATATATATATCATACAGATGACTCTATATATGTATCGCATCCGAAAACTGGACTGGGGTGAAATATTTTCTGTGGAACAAAAATCGACATTCAAAAGGCCAAGTATTACGAGTTTTTGAGCTTCACCAATTCTTTGAGTTAGATAATTTTTTTTATTATTTATATTTTTTTAAGAAAATACTGTTATATGATTAGAAAGTTTTATATTATCATGTATTTAAATAAATGCTATTTATAGATTTTTTATTTACCTCATATTATTATTATTATTATTATTATTATTATTATTATTATTATTATTATTATTATTATTATTATTATTATTATTATTATTATTATTATTATTATTATTATTATTATTATTATTATATTATTATTATTATTATTATTAATTATTATTATTATTATTATTATTATTATTATTATTATTATTATTATTATTATTATTATTATTATTATTATTTTGCTATTGTTGCAAAGTTGATTTTATATTAGTTTATATATTATTATATTATATTATATTATTATTATATAGTATTATATTATTATTAGCTTTATCAATAATACTGTCAAGAAAAATGTTTAAATTACAGTTAGAATTTATTAAATTATTTATTTATTTATTTATTTATTGCTTTGCAATTAACAAGTTACATAGCAAATAGCTCAGAATTACTACACATCTAATAAAATTAATAAATTTAGTTAAAATCTAATCACAATCCAATTAAGTATTATGCAGTGATTACCTAGAGATGTTTTCCTTATAAGAATAATAAGGTACCAAAAATATGTGGCAAAGTCTTACTTATTTTTAAAGCAACATTTTATATGGATATATATTCCGTTGGGGCAGTATAGTTGGCACTACCCAATAGAATAACAGAACCACCTTCCCCTTTTCTGTCAAATCACTGAAGCAGAGTTCATAAGGTGTAGCCCATAGACAAAACCATTCCCCCCCCCCCATTCCAGGTTCGTGACGGAACTGAAAAAAATATTAGACCCTGAAATACCCCTTAAATACCCCTTAAATTGAGTACTTGTCAATTTCCTCATAAAAATTTGAGGGTTGACGTCGATGTTTTACAAGTAATATTAAATTTACAAATTTATTAATAATAATATATATTTTTTTTTTATCCAGAGTTTGATATTATTATTATTTTTTAATCTGGGCATCATATTTGCTTGCAAAATGCCCCTCTCAGAACGCCTCACTCTTCTTTGATTCTCAAATAATAATAAAAAAGTTTACATGTGTTTAACGCTACCGCGGTTCAATCTGTAGAACGACAGAGTCGCATGGCAAGGGCCCGGGTTCGGATCCTAGGTAGAAATTACCTAGAGAAATTCCCCTCCTATAATAGGGCTATGCCCGTGAGGTGTGAACATTTATTAAAAAAAAAACAACAAAAAAAACACAATTATAAACAAAACTCAATAAAATTTAAATTTTATTATATCATTAATATAAATATAAAAAGAAACGTTATCTTTATAAACATAGGATTTAAAATTAAGTAAATAAGTCTAACTGGGGGATTTTTCCCACTTGGGATCCCCTACTTTTCCTCTTTCATTTAGCCTGCCTTGGCCTTTATGACTTCACCGATTCCCTTCGCAGCTCCTCCAACCAAGAATGGCAGTATGATAAGTGGAATAAATGGCTCTGGGGCAGGGTTTGGGTCTGGGATGGGGATGCTTTCCACGTTCATCGATGCCAAAAATATTGCTACAATCAACGCCAGAATAAGAGATGAAATTGATGCCTAAAATGATATATATATATATATATATATATATATATATATATATATATATATATATATATATATATATATATATATAGTCTTACATATATATATACATATATATAGATATATATATCTACATATATATTTATATAACTATATATATATATATATATATATATATATATATATATATATATATATATATATATATATATATATATATATATATATATATATATATATATATATATATAAATTATATATATATATATATATATATATATATATATATATATATATATATATATATATATATTCAGATAACCACCATTACTCACTGACGGGGTCCTTTTCAAGAAGAGGCAGAGCTACAAAAGGAAAGAAAACTCGCCCAAACCCAACTCTCTCTCGGGTGAGGGCAAACGTAGGCTTTTAAAAAAGGAAGGTTAAATACAACAGGAAAAACAGAAGAAGGCAAAGAGTTCCATAGAACAGAAGTGGCTGGACAGAAGGAGGCACTAACCACAATGAACAAGTCTGGAGTTTTCCGTCCTCATACAACTCATATGAGAGCTTGGCACCTCTTGTGTAACAAGGGCGACATAAAGGTGATGGAATGCGAGAGGTCAACTCTCTCGAGCTTCTGCAGTTGTAGGACTTATATAAAAAGTGATAATACGCCAACGTCTCGTCGCAGAGATAGAGGTTCAATTGAATTAGAAACTGGTCTTTTAGCCTTAGACTCAACCCTATCCAAAAGAAGAGTGGAACAGGATCCCCTCCCAAATGTGAGAACAGTACTCCATATAACGGCGGATAAGATCCTTATATACCTGGAGTAACTGTTTGGAAGGAAAAAAATCCCTCAATCTGAACAGAACTCCAAGTTTCTTAGCAGTCATTGTGAAAAGATATCTCCAAGACAATTTGTTTATTATGTTCAGACCAAGAATGTGTACTGCATTCACAGGTGAAACGCTAGAGTCGTCGAAGGAGATTGGAAAGTTGGGAGGTATTTTAGAGAGAGAGATGTGAAGAAACTGAGTCTTTAAGGAATTGAATTTCACAAGGTTAAGGCGACCCCACCGAAAAATCCCATCCATATCGGTAAAAATAGAATTGGAAAGCTATATATAGACTCGAGAAGCAATTTTAGATACAAAAAAGGGAGCAGATTTGAAATGAGTGAAAGAATAGAGAGCTGAATCATCGGCACAAGAATGAACAGAGTTGGAAATGCAACTGAGAAGATCGTTGATGAAAAGTAAGAATAAAACTGGAGATAGAACAGAACTTTGAGGAACACCACAATTAACAGGAAATGAGGAAGAGGTTGTTCCATCAACAAGCGCAGATATGGAGCGATTTGAGAAAAAGCTAGACGTGAGTAAGTAAGGGGAAGAAGGAAACCCAAAGTAAGGGAGCTTAGAGAGTAGTGACTCGTGCCATACCGGTCAAAAGCATTCGATTTGTCAAGCGTCACAGCACAGAACTCCCCATAGTCCCTAAAGGGAGAAGGATATAAATCAGTGAGATAATAAAGTGTATCACCAGTTGACCTCGAACTTTGAAAGGATCTCGTGTGGTAGATCATATGTAATCACAAGGAGAGACATGAGATACCTGAGAGGAAAAAGAGTAGGAAGAGGGATGCCAGAATCGTCCAGGGTGGATTTAGATGAAAAAAGGAAGCCGAAAAGTTTAGTCTTTTCAGTATGAGTGTTAGCTACAGAACCGTCAGAGCGAATAAGAGGAGGAAAGACAGAATTAAAGAAGTTATTAGAGATTTTTTTGGCAAGAGGACAGAAATTCTTATCAGTAGGAGAACCGAAAAGGTCAGCCCACTTTCGTTTATTGAAAGTGCGCTTAAGCCTTCCAATAATATCCTTGCAAAATTTCCGAGCTGAATGAAAATTAGCAAGAATGATATAGGAGAAGGAGCGTTTTTCCATGCTCGATAGGCATTGTCTCTTTCCTTGCACGAGAGCAAACAAACACCATGGAACCACGGAATTTGATTAGAAAAGTCTTAGATAAAAATGGAATGAACCTGCGCATCCCATCGGCGATTACGGATCCTTAACTTTTCGGCAAACATCAAAGCTTCCTCAGAGTCAAAACAGGATTCATTCCATGGGTAGTTATCAAAGATTTGACGTAATTCCCCCCCAATTATCCCAAGTAAAGTGCTAGAAAATACGCTTAGGACATGGTAGAGCTGCTGGAGAGAAAATATCATAACTAAGAGCTACCAGATTGTGGTAAGAGTTACGCTAGGAGGGAAAATGGTGTATTTATATTGAGAAGGAGTAGTGGTGAAACAAGCATAAGTCAAGTGTATTTAAGAAATGGTAGGGGATCTGGGATATGTGTAGGTAATAATAATCAACTGTTTCAGATTGTTTAAAATACTGAATGATTTGTCCTCCTTCTCACCAGTATGGGAGTAACCCAACCATACAAGGAAATAGAAGACCTCGGCATTTAGATGAAAAGAAGCAACAGTACCTTGTGAAGTAGCAAGATATTCAAAAACTACATGAAAATCTTTCCATTAGAGGAACAGTATCAAAAACACAAGATAATGATAGTAGTAAGAAGACAGATCTTAAGCCATAGAACATCGAAGTTAAGAGATTCAAGGTTTTTGAGACTTATTACAGGAGTATTTATGTTTATATAGTCATAGACTTCACAATTCAGTGGGAAACTGCAAAATAAGTTATAGTTAGAAATGTTTAGAGATTTTTAGAGAAAGAATCTCTGGCCAACTGGTTCTCAAACAGAAGTAAGATATTAGGATGAGAGGTAGAGAGGTGATATTCACAGAATGGAGATTAGCGCTCAGGCCACGAACATTGACAAAGTCGATGAAAGCCCAGGCCTGCGCCGACCCCTACGTCCACTCAATACAGTCATTCGAACAATTACATACGCACACACGGACACACAAGGGCTCGTACACTAAAAAAGGGTCTAAAACTCATATTAAATTTATAACCGAAAGTAAAAGAGAGTTGAAAAAAATAAATAATAATAA
>JABUQX010102536.1:30000-35000 GCA_015478945.1 Trachelipus rathkii
GGAATCAACATTGACTCACATTCTTCCAAACAGAGGTCTGCCATACTTTCAACGGGTCAGACTCTTCTAGGTTAGTAGCTAATTTGCCTCGGCAGACCAGTAGTTTTATTTTCATGTTATTAATGAGAATGTTTCTGTGTGGAGTTGGATTTAGTAATAATAAGCTTTTCATATTATTTAATAAATATTAATTTATTACTGATTTTGTGTGTTTTTAATAAAATTGAGCTGAGCTCTTAGTTTATAAATACGGGGATATTGAATTCGTATTCGATTTAAGTTTCATTAAAATTGTTTGGTCTTTGGGTGTCGCGGGGTTCTCCTACCATCACCTCCGTTCGTCCCCCATCGGCTCGAGCCCCCTAAAAAGGGTAAATACTCCATTTTAGGGGGCTCGTTGACTCACTGTTCCGTAAAAGTAGCCCTAAACTTTACTGATCAACTGTGCCGTAAAACTAGCCGTAACTAGCCCTAAAACTAGCCATATATATATATATATATATATATATATATATATATTTATATATATATATATATATATATATATATATATATATATTTACCAATATGCCACTGATATATATATATATATATATATATATATATATATATATATATATATATATATATAAAATTTTATATATTTTTTTACTTATATAAAAAAAAATATATATATAATATATATATATATATATATATATATATATATACTAACTCTCCACTATATATATATATATATAAATTTAAATGTTGCCTTAACAAATTTGAAATTTTTTGACGGCGTGAAAAAAAAATTCAAATAGTTTATCTCTTGTAAACTTTTTAGAAACTGCAATTTTCTTAAAAAGGCGATTAAATCTCTTTTCCTACCTCTCTTAGGAATTAGTGACTTGACCTAAATTTTCTCAACATTTTAGCTTAAAAAATATATAAGTAAGGTACCTAACGAAAAGCTTAAATAAGTTAGTAAAACATGTTACCGGCACAACCCTATGTTGAAACTGAAAAATAATATTTTCCCATAGCATAGCCCATTTCATACCACCCTGTTGCCATTCTTATTATAATATTCGTATGTTGCCAGATTTTCCTTCCCTATACCAACATACCAACATATATATATATATATATATATATATATATATATATATATATATATACTATATATATAGATATATATATATATATATATTATATATATATATATATATATATGCCTATATGGCAAATTTGCTAATATAACATGCTGTAAATATATATATGTATAACCTTAATATATATATATATATAACATATATATATATATATTTGCACTTTTTTTCTATATATATATATATATATATATATATATATATATATATATATATATATATATCGATATCGATAGATATTGATATCATATCAATAGATATCGATATCGATAGATATCGGTATCGATATATTATCGATATATCGAAATCGAAGAATTAAGTTAGCTAAAGTATAGCCAAAAATACTAAGAAATACAAAAATTTATATACATATTTTTATATATTTATATCTATATATATATATATATATGCTATATGTTAACGATAACTAAATAAGAATATATATATATATATATATATGTGTGTGTGTGTGTGTGTGTGTGTGTGTGTGTGTGTGTGTGTGTGTGTTGTGTGTGTGTGTGTTTTCATGTAATAAGCTACTTTCGGTAATATCTTACGTGTACCTCTAAAGGCGACAATTAACACACATGCGGAAATTCGTCCAACTTTTGAAGACGATAGCCAAACTCCGAATGTGTCTATGAGTCATTCTTATCGAACATTAGTGATTTTGACTGGTTCGTCATATACCCGAACTTTATTCATTGATTGTCGGTAAATTGACACACACATCTAAGGATGCGAAATGCTTGAACTCCTGCTGGGGTAACATGGCATTCCACTGGGGTTTTCCTGGGTTACAAGAGCAACCAAACAAAGGCAAGCAACGCCGACATGGCACAACAACTGTTGCGGCGAAATATGTTATAATAAGACGGATAAAAATTTCAATTGTGCCAGGACTCGGTTCATTGACAGCAGCGTTTTCGTCAGACAATGTACAGGAGTCTCTACCACTGCTCCAATACGTCTCCCCTAACGGCGACGATGTTGTCAATGGCGGTTCGAGTCCTAGCGCGAATGAAATTTTCCTCCCTCTTATTATTGTAAATTTCGTCGCAACAGTTTCTGTTCCCATGTCGGCGTTGCTAGACTCTGGTTGGTTGCTCCTGTAGGCTGTAACCCAGGAGCATCCAGCGGAATGCCATGTGACCCCAAAGGGGCTTCAAGCACTTTCACACACTGATATCAAACCAGATATCAAACATTGATATCACACATTTATATCAAACCAGAAAACTGCTCCGAGATGCTTTCATTTTCGGGAGGCGTATTCGAGCAGTGGTAGAGAAACCTGTACGGCTGTACTGTACATTGTCGGACAGCGACGCTGCTGTCGATGGTCCGAGTCCTTGCACGCGAGTGAAATTATTCTACATTTCTATATATATATATATATATATATATATATATATATATATATATATATATATATATATATATATATATATATATATATATATATATATATATATATATATATATATATATATTTCTGTACTATATTTTGTCTCTTTCGTTTCACTATATATAAATATATATATATATATATATATATACTCTTTACTCTATATATATATATATATATATATATATATATATATATATATATATACTGTATATATATATATATATATATATATATATAATTTTTGTAGACATTGGAATAATATTTAGGCTTGGCTTTTGTTCTTCCCAAAATTTTCGAATGTTTTCTTTTGATGAAAATTTGGAAACATTTTATCTTAATTCTTTTAATAATATCTGAGATGGGCAGAATAAGTTCCACTTGGAAAGGTCGAGTGGGTGATCTTCTTTCCCTTCCTTCTGAACCTTCGTCCTCTGCCCTTTGGCGCTTCGGTGAATAATTTCTTCGTGGTGTTTCCTCCTGCGTGCAAGTAGGAAGATGGTATTGAAATGGTTGCATGGAAAAGGGTAGAACCCATTTTATACCCAGAAATTTTCCCCGTTTTTCTGTGATGGGGGACTATAGCCCCTTTATCAGAGTATTTCAGTAAGCTTGCTGTGAATTTTTTGTTGACTAAATATCTGGAGGGGACCAAGTTTGCCCCCTCTAGTTACCCATGGACTCTAGAACAATTCTATGATTTCAAAATTTGTCTTTCGGTACCTCTCCTTCTCTCTGTGACATTCTTTCTGACAGTTTCTGGTCACAATACAGCAACTGTTGTAAACCGCACAGTTCATCCTTTAATTGTATAAATGGTGGTGTTCCTCAGAGTTCTATTCTATCCCCAACTCTTTTTCTACCTTTTTATTTATGGTGATTATATCTGTCACTTTATCACCTAGGTAATTCACCCCTCTGTCGATGATTCCATCCTTCGTAACTCATTTCATCTTCAAACATGTCTCACTGTCCCACCCAAGTAGGTTTGCTATCAGACCTTCAGTACCTCTTCACACCAACCCATTGCTTTCTCTATATAGGGGTGTTGTTCGTTCTTGTACGGAGTACGTACCGCATATCTGGGATGGTTCTATTGCTTCTCTCCTTGGTGGTGAGATGGTTAACGTCTTTTTTTTTTTTTTTTGTGTGTGTGTGTGTGTGTGTGTGTGTGTGTGTGAAGAGGTGTATATGAGATAGACAGTTACAAGTTCAAGTCCACCAGAATTAATATGCAATTTGAATATCTGACGTTAAGCTATAGTGAGTTTTGAGCTATCTTTGTCTTCATAAACATCACTCTGAAACTACGATTTTGTGCAATGAGTAACATTGCTTCTCACGAAAAGTATCTCAGATAAACTTCTACATGTGGAATAAAAATAATAGAAAACCAACAGTTGATTCCTTTTTTTCGTTTATAATGGAATCTGTGGATAATAAATTCAGAAATAATATACAATAATACATAATCTACGAATATTTAGAAATTTCAGAATTTAACCAGATAGTTCTATCGAAATATATCTCCACCCCCACTATAAAACTATTTACCCAAAACGATAAGAAAATAACCACTAAGTAGTGACTTAAAAAGTGATTACATTCACCCATTCTTCAGCATGTTAAGGCATACACAAAGTGATTCGTCGGAACAACTCATAAAAAAAAACCACGATCTGAATTAATTTCATATTGGTCACTAACATCTGAATAGGTATTAACTGTCTTTTCTTTCATAATATATAAAAAAAATAAAATACACTGATTTTTCAACTATTATAATAAGATTAATTCTTGAGTATTATGAACTTTTTCAGTTTAAAATATATTCTTAATCAATTTGAAACAATCCGAGTCGAGAATATACATCAATGAAAAATCTTTTTAACAGTTGTCAACAAATTTAATATCGTATTTCCTTTGTTCGGAATAAAAGGTGAATTCTGGTAAAATATATATTACTAAAAAAACGACATATTTTTGAAAAAAAAATAATTAAAGTTGAATTATATAAGCCATAATAACACGATTATGTTTCAAAGTTTAATAAAATCTATCTTCTCAAATCACACACACTTGCCTCTCCAATAATTGGGACGGTCATTCAAGTTGTTATCACTGACTTTTATCAAAGGTGTCACCATTCAAATAACTATACTTAGTTTATGTGTTAACAATCTATAATGACTTTCAGCACCGAAGAAAAGAGAGAAAAGAAGTATTAAAGTATTTCCCTTTTCCTAAGATGGATAACTGACGTATATTGCCATATGAGACATATGTTAGTAGAGATAAATATCTAGAAGGGTGTTTAGATAGGAGAAAAGTGTCAAGAAGAATGTCTAAAGAAAAGAGATCTCGAGAAAGATGTCTTGAGAGATAATAGATACAGTATCTAAAAATAATAATGAAAATACTAATACTGCTATTGCTACTAC
>JABUQX010102536.1:40000-57500 GCA_015478945.1 Trachelipus rathkii
TTTATTAATTTTACAATTATATTTTATTATAAAATGTTTAATATTAATTAATATATAAAGATATTATTATAATTTAATTTAATATACGTTTATATATAAAGGGAGAAATATCTCATATATATAAATATTAAAATAATATTAATAAACATATCATATATATATATATATATATATTATGTAAATATATATATATATATTATCTATAAAGTAAATTTCACAACCAAAATAATATATAGTTAAATTTCGGTTATATTATATTATATTAAAATTATATATTATATATAATATTTAATATATATATATATAATATAATATATTAATATAATTATATATATCAGGTGGCATATATATTAGTGAGTAGTAGGTACCGGGTTAGAGTACTCCTATAACTAACCAATTTTTAGGTTTTATTATAATAATATTGAAATTAAATTGATATTAAAAGTTCGAAATTCTTAAATATTATTTATATAATGTAAAAGTTAAAAAGATTTTATAGTTTCATAATTAAAAGAAATACAAATTCCACTCAAATACCACTCAAACTTAATGATATAAATAATTGAATTCAATTTAGAATTCTCGCTCCTATTACTCATTGAATCTAGTTAAGAAGTAAATTTCCAAATGCATACTAAAGGCGTAGTAGACTAATAAACGTCATTTATTTTTACTAGTTCAACTATAATATAATAATTGAGCGGTGTAGCTAGAGTCTGTATCCTAACCTATATATACGGATATATGTATTATAGAAACCTGTTCGTTACTTATAGAAGATAACGTCCACTAATAATATAAACAGTGTACGAATAATATGTGAGGCTTATGACCAGTTTTTGTATTGATAATTTATTTATATATTGATATTACGATTGTTAATCTTGATTAGTAGTTATGCTTATAAATTAATAAATAGATTTAATAATTTATAATATAACTTTAATTATAATAGTAAGATTTATAACCCATGAAAAGGGAAAAGAAGTGACTATAAATAACTCGGGGTTGAGGGGGTATTTAAGTGTGAGCGATAAGATGAAGTGTAGGTGGCGACTGTTCTGTATAGATGCGAGACGTAAGTATTAAATTCTAATGATAAAAAGGCCTACAAGATACTTGTGGAGTATAGAAAAGGGATAAGATAAGAAATGTCGACAGGAGTTCTCAATTGGGAGAAAGTACAAAAAATAAATAGGTACTTCTTGTAATAACTATGGATGTGTGTAGTGTGAAACACTAGCTCTGTTATTTTAAAAAGGAAAGATTGGATAGTGGCACGGCTATAAACGTTAACAAATATACTGCAATGGAATCTGACGTTTTATCGTGACTTTAAGTACGTATAACTGTGAAACGGTACTTTACTCGTGAGTGTACAGAAGCTGTTGCATACAAGCTTTTACTACGTAAGATCATACAAAAAAATTAAATTAATTAAAATGAAGGTTGTACTGAAGCAGAATTAATGAATAATTAATATATTTTAAAATAATGATATTTCACAAAAGATCAGTGTTTATATCAAGAAAATATAGAAATACTGTAATAGAAACAAGTATAATTATAATGTAATTAATGAATATGAGTATATATATATATAATATAATATATATATATATAATTATATATTATAGATATATATATATATATATATATATATATATTTATCATATATATATATATATATACTATAGTATATATTTATATAATTAACTTTCAAGACTATAATATACTATATATATATATACTTATTATATATACTATATAATATCATATATAATATATAATATTATAATTATATATATACTATACATATAGTATATTATATATTATATATATCTTATATATATATATATAATACTATTATATTATATATATTATATATATATATATCATATATATATATATATATAATATTAATACTCACCTAATATATCATTACTGTAAATAATTGTGAGATTATATATAAAGGAAGACGATGAAGCTAAACTAAGAAGAAACGAAGATGGATAGCAGCATTACGTAAAGATTAAGGAAAATGAGAAGAATAGAAAGCGAAATTCTTGATGCTATCGAAGTTAATAAGTAAAATTATAGGAAAGATAATGGGGAAGGAATAATATGAAAAGAAAACTTATCGGGGTGACCTACCAAAAAGTGAATTACTTCACAGGGTAATAGAGGCACACTAAGGAAGGAATAAGAGGAAGGAATTCAAGGGAATAAGTAAATACTATCCATCATATATTTATGACTAGGTGTATATATATATTATTATATATATAATAAATTAAATAATTATATAAATAATAAATTATATAAATTAATTTATAATTTAATTATAATAAATATATATTAATAAATAAATATAAATAATAAAATATATTAAAATAATAAATTAAATATATAATATATAATGAGTAAGATGTTTAGTAAATATAATGGTAATAAAAATACGAATAAAAAACAAATTCATATTTACTCACATAATAATATGAAATAATTTCCCTTCCTTAATCATAGTCTAAATATAATGTGGTTATCTAAAGAAGTGACTAAGATGAAATATAATAAATACCAAGAAGAAGGAAAATATGTTAATACATATTAGTTGAAACAATTCTATTTAGCATCACTCTCTCGAATTAAATAACCCACGTTGCGAGTTAAATGTATACAGTACATTGATTACAATTAGTATATTAAATTTTAACATATTAAGTACTCAAGAGGGAAGTAAACGAAAAAAGGAGAGGACAAAAAGAGAAAGGTGAAGACACCATTCTTTTCATTATTTCGGATATGTTTATATTGAATAAAAATGACACAATGTGAGCAAAGTACTATGGCGAAGATAGCCACAATACACGGAAGGAAGAAAAAAGTATTACAGATAATGTATAATAAGAAGTATATAATTAAAAGGATAATAGAAAAGGAAGAAAAAGGTAATGAATTAGCCACGAAATAAGGCACGTAATGGTTCAAACGCCTAAAGTTTAAAAGCTCCGATATGAATGTAGTTAGAAGAGTAAGGGGGAAGTGAACTCTTAACAATAAGAGCGGGCGTGGAGTGAATAGAAAAGAAAAAGAGAATGTAGACGATATATCACGAATACTAATATTGTATATATTACCATTTTATTTAACTCTATAATTTAATGTAAGTAATAATTAATAATAAGTTAGAGGGGACAATTTAATAAAGGACTTGAAGAGCGGAATAGGTAGCCGAAAGTAGGTTCCCGAAAGTTAAACTAAGGAGTAATTTTCTATACGTATAAATGAGTATTTAATAGCATTAGGCGAAGTGTGTGACAACTCTACCTTCTGTTTCTTTTTCGAACGTTTGGCGAATTAGAACACCTATAAGACACGGACGAAAGGAAGTATACAAGAGAGAGTTGTCGAGAGGAAGAATATTAAGCACAAGGAAGGAAGGAAGGAAAGGAAAAAGCACGGAGACAATGAAGGACAGATGGAGTGCACGAGGGAAGGAAAGGACAGGAAACAAGAAAATCAAACGAAGAAAAAAATAGAAACACAGAAATACGAGACGAAAAACTCTATAGCGTCTGGACTAAATTTTATCTGAGAGGGAATGTAACGAATTTAATTAAATTTAACTGAACACTTAACAATACCCATGAATACACTGAAATGTTACGAACCGGAAAAATTTGATTTCATATTTATCACTTAAATAATGAATAAATGACCGAATAGATTAAAAATAACTAATAATAAATATATAATTATGTTATTCTAATATTAATAGATAAATAATATTAATAAATCAAACACAGCCAAAAACTGCTCATATCTTAACGATTGTCAAGAAAAGAATCTATAGCTTGTGTCTTCCAGTTATCTGCTGTAAATTAAGCCATTTATAGTTAAAAAAAACAAACTTTACCTGAAAAGTCGTAACAAATTAAAAACAATTTACAGACTATTAAGTAATATTTCAAAATTACGCCAAAGAAAAAAACCGGATCCAGCTCATTGTCTATTATAAGAAGATGAGGAGTAGAGCCCTCCTTAAAGAACAAATACTACCGATATGAGATAAGGATAACGAAATTTAACATATTTTCAAATCTTTCTATTATGGATGTTTTATTAAACTTTGAAAAGAACATTGGTAAAATCAAGAGGATGATTAATTATACAGTTTAGAGAGACCCTATTCTCGGTACAGGTTGAGTATTTATTTACACGCTTCTAGAAAGAATTAAAGGGCCAAGAGTTCATCATTAGTAGAAGGCAATGAATCAACAAGAAGAAAACAGGAAAAACTAATATAGAATTGACATTTTTCACAAAGTACAATAAATAGTTTAAAAAAGAGCAATAGAAAGAATTATTGCATTTTTCAATTGGGAAAAGAGTATTTTGTCTGAATGATTTTAAATGATTCAGAGATGAAATATAAATAGCATTATTTTAAATTCCTTTAGGAGGTGTCCTTCTAACGATTACCAAGAGAAAGACAAAGATTTCTGTGTGCAGTGAAAATCATTCTATGGAAAAGCAAAAACGGTACGACCACAAGTCCTACCAGTTTGCACCACCAAATGTCCAAAAAACGTTTCATCGTCAAATGCGAGGTCCGTTCTTACGGTATATATATATATATATATATATATATATATATATATATATATATATATATATATATATATATATATATATATATATATATATATATATATATATATATAATTATAATTTATATATATATGTAATATTATATATATATAGTATATATATATATAATATACTATTATATATATACATATATTATTATATATATATATATATAATATATATATATATATTTATATATATATATATATAATATATATATATTTTATATATAAATATATGTATATATATATACTTATATATTCTATAGTATATAACGCTTGATCCACCTAGTTTATATAGCTGATTCACAGCATTGTGGATGATTTTTTTTTATTATCTTTTGACTAAAAACATATGTTTATTTTATATTATTAGGTATGCTACGCTATTATGTTAGTCATACATAAGTAAGTTATTTAGTACTCACACATTATATATAGGTTAATGAATTATTAAAATAGGGTGATCCTATATAAAACTACCCTATATATATAATAGATATAATTGCAGTACTTGATTCACGAAAAAGTGGTACTTACACTATGTAAATAAATTAAATAAATTGAGGATGAAAAAACCGAGAAAGGAAGAGGGAGAAATAATTAAATTTTGCCAATAGCTCGTGTGTGTCGTCTATGTCGTGTGGTTTGTGTGTGTGTGTGTGTGATGTTGTTTGTGTGTGTGTGTGTGTGTGGAAGTCTCTTTTAATTTTTTTTTGGGGTTTTTCTGTTATGGACAGCATCATTGTTTCAAATAAATTCAGGATCTAAGGCATAATCCACATATGTCTATCCATGGAATAGTATATATTGTGATGGAAAATATATAGAGAACTTGGACAGTTTTTTTACATAATAATAAAAAATTATATATATATTATTAGCGAACTCATTTTATAATATGTCGTATATTGGCTTAGTATACATGGTATGTAATATATATATATATATAATATATAACCATATATATATATTCATATAATATTTTATATTATATATATAGTAAAGAGGTATACATATATATATATATAACATATACTATATAATATATAAATGAGAATATATATTAATTTATATATATATAATATAGAGGGAGAGTACAAGCATAATTTATATTTTAGATTTATAAATATTAATAATATATGCTTTTCTTAAAGTGATATACAAGATATATATATATTATTTGACTAGCTATACTAATTTATATATAAGCTTACTTAATGCTTTGGGTAGTCCATTAGGTCCTACATTTAGTAATATATTTATGTATTCATAAAGAATATATATATATACTACTGTATAATATTAGATCATTGGGTCATAAATTTGGTCAACTATTTCATTATAACTGTATATAGGTATTATATATATATATATCATATAATAATATATATATATTATAATATAGTATATATATATATTATTATATATATATAGTATATATATTATATATATATATATATATGTATATATATATATATATGTATATATATAGCTATATATCATTTGTATTTTTTATTAGCTGTGATTATAAAAAATCATGACTTTTTTTATATTTATTTAAGTTACTACTATTATATAAGTATTATATACTATATATATATATATATATATAATAATATATATATATATATATATATATATATATATATATATATATGATGCAGAGGATATATATCCGCATTGTCACACACTGAACATAAGCAGAATTTTAAAGCCTTGCATCCGCATCCGCATTCCCATTTATACGGTTTTGGAAATTCACATGAGGTCGAAATTTTTTTGTGATGGTTTTTGATGCTGCATTAATAAAAAGTATTAAAACATAATATTAATATATTATTATTATTTTGGCATCAGATAATTACGGATTATTAATAGTATTATTAATTATTTATGTCAACATTTTATTATTACTTTTCATCATTCCATTATTATTATTATTATTATTATTATTATTATATTATTATTATTATTATTATTATTTAATTATTATTATTATTATTATTATTATTATTATTATTATTATTATTATTATTATTATTATTACTTCAAAATATGTGAAGTATCTTATATCAAAGGCCAGCTCCTAGATCCAAAACTTCGAAGACTTCGAGAACCTTAATACAAACTTCTTTACTTATTATGCAACTTAAAGTCAAGTATTTCGAGGCTGGCAAAGGTGATCAACATTTTTTCTGATCATGTAACATTACCTTTTTCAAACTTTAATTTTTTTTCTTCCAAATATTTTGGAATGACACTAAGAAGAATATGAGTTATGAGGAATGGTCAATATATATATATATTATAATATAGTATAATATATAAAGTAATAATTATTTTTTATATTATTAAATATTTTTATATTTAATATTGCCTCAACAGATTTACTTATTATAATTTTTGTTAATTTTAATATAATATTAATTAAATTATAATATGATACTTATTTATCATATATATATATTATATGTTTTTATTAATCTGATAATTATATATATTTCACACACAATGGCGTTTAACCGTGTTTGTGGTTCGTACTTCAGGAAAGACCTAAAACCAAAATTTAATATTATTAAGAGTTGATATCCTATCTCATCAAATAAACAGAAAGGAACACACTTCAGCAGTCAAATGGCAAGGGTTTGTAGTTAAGTATTTATAGCAATATAAACGTCAGAGTTTGGTTGAATCTTCAGGAGAAGCGCTGGGGCGAACGCTACGCTTAAGAAGGTATCACATAGTTCAGCTGGGCGAGCAGCTAAAATAAAGCCCAACTCAAGATGGGGCGAAACATGCCAGCAATAAAGTGGAAAACTTTATAAGATGAAGGCAAATACACCAAAAGAGCTCCTTATGCACGGAAATACTCCACAAAAATTGCAAGAAGAGCGGCGACATCGTTGAAGAATTAGTCGAAAAACTAGATAAAGAGTCATTGTCTATTCTGATGCTGCTTGTGTAATCATTTTAATTGAAGGGGAATGAAAAGACTGAAGAAGAAGATATTCAATTTCTAGAGATGTAGAATTCAAGCGCCTCTTAATAACAGGCCTCCTGTTGTTCATTTAAAGTTGGGCAGGCTTGAAGAAGGAGAGCTGACAGGAAGGCCAGATTGGAGGAAGGCTAAGAGAAAAGAAACTAACTACTTCCAACCCAAAGCAAAACGTAATTATATTTTTTTTAATTTTTTAAATAATTTTTCATTATTATTATTACTGCGAAATACTCATCTTTTTGTCTGTGACGTAAGTTGCAAACTTCTTTCAAGAATGAACGAAAAGATTATATGATTTAATACTAATTTTTTCTCTCTTCTCTTTGCACAGATGAAGAACAAATAGAAATTTATTCGAGCTCTGATTCATAACTATCAGAAGAAACCGATGGACACATTATACTCTCCTGTTTTGGACAGTGGAGATCTTCCGGAATCAGGAAAACCAGACTGATGTTAGGTGCATCGTGCTCTAGGCTGTCAGAGCCAAATAATGAAGTAAAATATGAAGAGCGAAACGGCAGTGGAACAGCAAGTGTACTCTACTGAAGAGAAGCCTATACCATGTTACTGGGACAGCATGCAACATTTTCGAGACAGGCAACGCCAATGACGAATATTATTCTGGCAACAGCTAGGCGTTAGAAAGTGTTGAAAAACATTGCGAAGATGCACTCCTTTGTGGGAGTGAATGGAAATAAGATTTCTGAGCCGAGAATCATGTCAATGCTGATTATTATAGGGAAGAATATAGATAGAGTAGAAATTCATACTGCAGTACTTCGCAAACAAGTAGGCAGATGATAAATCAAAAAAATAAATTTCAAAAATAAGAAATTGTGAAGGAAGCAGTTGTTACACTGGATGTAATCTGATGTTAGCCACCTAGCTTCGGAGGAAAAGCATCCTCAAGAAAATAATAATGTAGATGAGAGTCGATTTGGCCACTTCTATGTGAGGCAATAGGCAGAAGAGTTAGGGCAGGGTGCTTTTAGGGTAGCCAGCTTTAGAGAATAGGTAAGAGACAGTAAGTAGAGATTATTGCGCAGTCAAAAAGGCTGTAGCTGAAAAGTTTAAAAGACTGGGGGACTAGCGGAAAATGTAATTAGCAATGTGTTTCGAGACCACTACAGGGCCATCAACAGCGGGTGCAGTACAGGTAAGAAGGTAGTCCTATGTACTCCTTCTGGAGAAATATAGCATTTAGGGAAAAGACCTGTTATAGCTGTTATAGTTTTTGCCTGTCGGCAGCATCAGTATTTTTAGGAGTGATAGTGCCTAAAAGCACTTTTGGATTGCAAATGGGCGTTAATTAAGCTGTCCCTCAAACCAGGAAATATTCAAGAGATTCGCAGGTCGTCTTGTATAGATAATAGACCAGAACTCAGTAGGCATAAGTAGGCTGAATTGTGAGCTGCGATAATTCAACAATAATTCCCTATTAAAATAGATCTAAGACGAGCAGAAAGGCTTAAAGAGGCTTTCTGCAGTAAAGTGAGATAACAAGACATCAGCTGCAAACTACCCAATTGAGATTTATCTAAGAACTACTTCATGTGCACTATAAATGTTGATTTGCAATGGGAATCATGGTAAATTTCTGCCGGAGCACATGTAAAATTTAGGGGCTCCTGGAGCTTTCAATGTCAGGTTGCGTCCCGAATTGGTGATGTGCAAAAGGCCATTTATGCAGCTTATATATATTTTTTGTTTCGAGAAATAGCATTTTGTTCCATTAAAACAGAAACAGAATACAAACTCCGCTTGAGATAAGGAATTCAATCAATTTATTTTATTATTTATATTATTTTATTATATGCCTCGTTCAAAAATGTGGTTTATTGAGCGTTCGAATGCTTTCTTTAACAAAAACTGTCGATCGTACACAGCCTCCAAACTCAGGATTTTAAATTATAAAGTGACAGTTGAAGGAGAATGACGGAGAAATGTGACATGAGGTGTTTGGAGAAAAGTTTTACAGAAGTTGCTTAAAATGATTTATGGTAGGGCGTAACCCAGAGCACGTTTGTTTTGCTTTATTTGATAAGAATGTCGCGGAAGTATTAAAAAAGAAATTGGCCGCGAAAAAGATCTTTGTCTTATAAAGATGCATAAAAGCATGAATGAAGTTTGTCAGAGATTGTGCGTGTGAAAAATAAACAAAGGGCACAAATGGTGAAGAGAATAATTTCAAGGAGACACGCTGTCATATTTCATAACCTGAACAAAGCCTGAGTTTTTTTTGAAAAATGTAACATAGCATTAAACTTTCTACATAAGGATCGCCAGTGTCTGGAAGGGCGACAATTTATAGAATATCTGAAATGCTTTGGCCTGACGGCAGCATTTAAAAGTTTGTTATAGATGACAGCTGCAGAAAGGGGAGTTTAACCTTATTCAAGAATACAGCGCAGACAGACGCCTTACAACAGCGACGAAATCAAAACATATCTCCTTCGGCATGGTGGTATCGGAATGTCGGCAATCTTTTGCCCGACAGACAGGACAACTTGTGTCGACAAGCTTGTATGCTCTTTAAATCTTTAAACTTTTTGTGCTATTTTCCTCTTTTTTCTAGTTTTTTCTTTTGTAAGTTACTGAAAATAAAATTATAGCTGAACTAAATTCCATCTATAATTCTTATATAAGGAATACTTTTAATTATTCGTTCTATTTTAGGTTCAGCTAAGAGTCCAAGTAATCAGTAACAGTATAAAGAAAATGCCGTTATTCAGGGCGCTACCTGACGCTGAATAGACCTAAAATTTCAGTATAATCTGGCTAACTGTTATAACCAACTAAATCAAGAAAGGTAATGTGCTCATTTTAAATCAGCTAATGTATCGGCTTAAAATGAGATTGCTTTCTTTCCTATCCTACGTAGGCCTATAATAAAGCGGTATTCTCTACTATTAGGCTATAAAGTATGGCTAAAATGATAGTGTAAAATTTTTTTGCGGCAATATATACGGAACTCACTATATATTTCTAAGTCAGCCTCACTATTTAATAATATATATGATAAATATAATATAATAAATGAGTATATATATATAATAGACCTGTATATAATACAGGGTATTATATATATAATATACTATATATTATATTCAAATAGTAGATTATATAATATATATACTTAGCTATCAATGTATCATCTTATTATATATTTCACCTATATATATAGTATATATATTAAGCTCAATTATATATACATATATATATAATTATAAAGGAGGGTTTATTATATATATATAAGATAACTCTTATATAATATATATATATATATACCATATATACAGTAATTAGATATTAAAACAATATATAAAAGCTTAAATTATAAAATTTTATACGTGACTATAAAATACTTATAATAAATGAGTTATATATATATATATATCACCTCACTATTTTAAATTTTGTTTATCACGACTCATTATATATACCTACTTATTATATACGTATGAGATTGTTATCAGCCGCAATAACTTGTAAAGTATGTGGAAGAAACATAATATATACTTATATATATATTTTTGATAAATATATAAATATGATAATAATGCCATTTATTATTTGTCACAAAACTACAGGTTATATCGTACTAATATATATAAAATTAATATATCGGCGGGGATAAATAGTATATAGTATATATAATATATATATATATTATATATAGGCTAAACTTACCTTGCCGATCTATATATAAGAGCTGAATAACTTTTTGTAGGTGATATATTCATAATTTTTACTCACTTTATCTATACAATTATAATATATATATATATACTCACATCATATTATTAGTGCCAGCATTCCTACGCCACGAGGCGTTATTTATATATATATAATGCACATATATAATCAGAATCAATATTAATTATCATCTTCTGGCACAGATGGACTTGTGTCGGTCCAATCCAAATCCTCTCTAAATATATATATATATATATAATATATATACATTATTATATATACTATATATATATATATATATATATACATATATATATATATATTATAATATATATATTATATTATATATATATATATATAGTATACTAATATGTAATATATAATATATATAGTAATATTATTTATAAATAATAGCTTAGATATATTTATTATTATATACTTATATTATATATATATATACTATAAATAGTAAATATATAGTAGTATATATTATAATATATATATATATAGTATGTATGACGATATTCTAATATATTATACTATATTTTATTATATATTATATTTATATATTATTAATATATAATATAATATTATATAATATAATATATATATATATTATATATTATATATAGTATATATCTATATAATATATATTCATATACATTTATATTTACATCTATTATAATATATTTGCTTCCATAAATTATCTTATGTGTCTTGTATGTTTCTAATAATATTATATATATATATATATATATATATATTTTATATATTATATATATAATTACCTTTCAGATATATATATTTAATTTATAATATATATAGTAGATATATATAAATATATATAATTTATATTAAATAAATAATATATTAATATAATATACTCATATATATATATATATATATTATTATATATATAATATATTATAGTGATATATATTAAAATATTACTATATAAGTAAACATTACCTATTTGAGTACCTATTTTATTTATATATATATATCTATATATATTATATAATATTATATATATATATATATATCAATAAATATATATATAATATATATATATTTTGTGGAATTCCATCCTAGGATGTATTGGCTCTTATCTGGCATACACAATAATACTTAGTTCAGAAGACCGCGAATTATCAACACAGGTATGAAACCGCAGTAAAATATGGGATCATTACCAACTACATAAAGAAATTCCCCCTAATATTTGATATTTTTAAAAAGCTGAATGCTTTAAAATCTTATTTCAAAGTTGAAACTTATTCAAAAATAAGTTCCAGCATGCAGAATTCTTTTATTTCAAACCTCAGACTCAAAGGTAAGACCTCATGTGAAGTTATAAATTGAAATGATGGTTTTGAATGTTTTTTTTTTGAGAATAATCTAGTGTTTTTGGCAGGTACACCTAGTATCCATAATAATAGCTGTATTTGCAAAATAATTTATGATTTTTTTTATTTTTTATCGAAATTATTCTTTTAAACTTCACAGTTAATGTAAAATAATTTTAGATTTTTTATATTTTTGATAATATATAATTAATTGTAGTCTGCATTATAAATAATTAGTTAGTTATTAACAGTGATCATGCCTGAAGTATACAAGCGAAATATTAAAGGCTTTTTTTTCTTTTTATTCCAGAATAGTCCATAATAAATTTTCTCCTGAAAATAAATAATTATTTAGGAGAGAATAGAAAATAACTTGTAAAAAGTACGTTAAAATTGACGCTTCCTCTAAATTTTTCTTTAAAATAATAATACTAATAATAATAAATAATAATAATAATAATAATAATAATAATAATAATAATAATAATAATAATAATAATAATAATAATAATAATAATAATAATAATAATAATAATAATAATAATAATTCAACTGTTAAAACTATTCCTGCTACGGCAAATTCCATTATATTACTATTACTACGTGTAATAATAATAATAATAATAATAATAATACCATAAATAAATAATAATAATAATAATATATAATAATAATTAATAATATTAATAATCATAAATATTAGTATTACTAATAATAATTGGAATTTAATAACAATAACATAATCATTGCCACAGATTTATTAGTAACGGTACTTAATAATAACACTAATAAATTCTAATAATTAAATACTAATAATAATAAATAATAATATAATAATAATAAATAAGTAATAATAATAATCAATAATAATAATAGTAATAATAATAATAATAATATAATTTAATAATAATAATAATAATTAATAATAATATAATAATAATAATAATAATAATGATTTAGATGGGAATGTAGGATATCATAATAAAATTATATAGCTCTTGCGAAAAAACCGCTTACTGATAATAAGATAATTAATAATAATAATTATATAATTTATATAATAATAATAATAATAATAATAAATTAATGGAAAATAAAATAATTGAATAATTATAATTATTAATAATCAATAATTAATAATATTATAAATAATAATAATAATAAAGGAATAATATATAATAATAAATAATAATAATATGTAATATTATAATATAATAATCAATAAATAATTATTAAATAATAATAATAATAAAAATTCTAAATTTACATAACTCAGACTCATATTAAATATAACTAATCGCTCAGAATTAAATATCAAAAGATAGTGAGGTTACGCAAAAGTTTTGTATAAAAAAAATAAAGAATAAAAAAAACTGAGCATTGAATTGTAACATGTATCGAGAATAATTGATTATATCAAAGTTACATGAATAAATTTATTTACACGCAATTGTTAATATTAATAATTTTATTTTAATTTGTAAAAACTAAAATATTTTTTTAATCATGGCAACATAATAAATTCAAGGTGTTAATTGACACTTTGCTTCTCTCATCATAACTCTATATATAAATTTATTAACAATATAATATTTTCTTATAGGTGTCTCGTTGTCAAATGATAATTTTTTAGCACTATAATGAGCGAAATTATCTATTTATTAATAGTATATAGAACAGCAATTGATTAGGCCAATCATTTCCAATAAGTTATTATATTTACATCTCTTTTAAAGAGCTAGCTTATATATATAGTATTTATATATAAATAACTATTGAAACTGATATTTATAATTTATTATTATATACATCAAATATATATTAATTTTATTATATTATAGAATTAGAAATAATAATTGATATTATATAGGAACTATATATACTACTATATATAATAGGTGAATATATATACCTACTTATATGAGTCTAATATTATAAATATTTCATCGGAGGTATACGCACTATATATAATATATACTTGATACTCTTTGTACGTATGATTATAGGATACTATCTATACTCCAATTACAAGAAATATCTATATAATACTTAAAAGCTTCACTATTCAGTATATACTATAACTTTAGCTTAATATAAAGCTTATATTGTTATAGTATATATATATCATATATTGCTGACTAGAAGAGTATAATATATTTATACGTGCTAATCGCTACCCGAAATAATAATGAATACCTAACCTATAGGTATACTCAGAATAGGTATTTACTTTTACATATATATAAACTATATATTCTAAGTGACTTACTATAGGTGAGTAAAAAAAAATTAATTTTCTTATGTTTTTACCTATATATGATTATATATATATAGTTTATATGTGAGTTATGGCTATGCTAAATATATTATATAGTCATCATCATATGAGAGTATATATATAGTATAAGTATTAAATATTACTTCGATATATATTATACTTATTTTTATATATTATACTGAGTTAGAAATCTTACAATAGATTAGTTATTAAATGATATAAATATATAAGTTATACGGGTATTTTCGAAGAAAATAGGAAAGTTTAGAGATTATATAATAAATTATTTAATAATAAATTTATTTTGTCATAAAAAATAATTATCATCAATATATATATATAATATAATAAGAGACTTCTTTAATATAAATAGAATATTTATTAGTATAGAGATAAAGATTTAATATATATCTATCATATCAGTCAATACGTGAGTCACAATACTTTTTTATTACGGCTATATATTATATATAGCATTCTTCATTTATATTCACCAATTAATTACATTATTATCACAGATCCCTGTCTTCTTCAATCAAAAGAAGTATTTTATTAGAAAATAGATACATTGAATGTTAAGAAAGAATTTCACTATGTATTTGTTACGTATTAGATTTTATCTATGAATTATTTATCCATTTTATGTATTTTTTAAGTTTATTTCGAGTAGTACTTTGTCTAGCAACAAATAAATGTTAATTTAACTTGTGTTTACAGTGAAGTGGATTTCAATAATATTTATATTGTATATATTGCCTTCATTTTAAGCTTCTCTAACATATAATCGATAAAAAATAGAAACGAATGTTAAGTTTCTATTTATCTATCATGTTTTATATAAAAAAAAAATTATATATTTTTTATATATATTATATTTATTATTTTTTTATCTATAAAATATCAATTATGTATTGTTTTGATCGTGCTTTTCTTAAATATTGTGTATTATAACTACAAATTTAGGCAAGTAGCTTTACTGTATCTACTATGTATTATTTAATCATTTTGTATCAATTATATTTCATTTATTATGCATTGGTTATAGATGCTTTTAAATATGCTATGTTTCTGTTATGTTTAATTTACCTACAATGCATCATGTATTTTATGAATCTTGTGCTTGTATTAGGAAATATTGGATACACTTACTCATGTTCATTGGATAATAATATTATTTATGATATATGTTTTATAAATTCAATCTAAAATAAATTATTTATTTATTATTTATGTATTTGACATATTTTTGCATTTATCATTTATTATGTGTCTATTACCCAGTACGTATTACGAAAATATTGTAAACTATGTAATTTATTTACATAGCGTAGTATAAACAAATATATTGATATATTTGTGTATCATATTTAATAATAGATTGAGTTTAATTATTATAGTATTAATATATAGGTTGTATGCGAATATTATGATAATTATACTTAATATATATATATTATAATTATGAGTATTACATATATATATAAGTTTTTTATATATAATAATTTTTTTATATTTTTCACTTATTTTATTTATTTTTTATTTTAATAGGCCAATAGTATGTAAATATATATACTAATATTATTATAATTTGCGTAAAATATATATTATTAGGAAATATTATATTATACTGTACTCATATAATTTCGTTCAGTCTATGATTTCTATTATATTGACTTTGAAAATGATTAAATATATTATATATTTTATTATTATATAGCTATGTAGATTAGTATCTCATAATCACCTTAATTATATAACTAATATATATATATACTCGACCAGATATAATGATGTTTCATGTACCATATGTATTAATAATAACCGATTGCGTATTATGTGCCCTATTATTATATTTAATTGTATTATTTTACATATTATCTATATATCAAGTATTGAAATATTTTTAACTATATATATATGTACGAATGCTTTTAATCTTCTTTCTGACCCCTCATTTTCCGAATTATATTTATAAATATACATAATTTATTAGTAGGTAGAGGAGTATTAGATATAATTTAATATATATATATATATATATAAATAATATTATATATATATATATATATATACATCTAATTTTACATATATAAATGATATGTTGAGCAATATATATGAATTTTTAGTGTAATTTAAATTCTAATTATTAATCATACTATAAATACTGTATTTATTATTGATATTAATATCAATAATATTATTTCTGTAGATACTAAATTATACTGATATATGTTTCTAGCTTTTATGTAGAATAAATATATAATAAATATATATATATATAAATGTAATATTTCATTCCAACTTATATTATCTATTTTTTCATCACTACTTATTTGATATTTTTTGCTATTTTATTCATCTATATAATTGGAATTATACGACCACACATATTTACACTATATCCCTGTATAATATATTTTATTTAAACGATTATTATCGACGTATGTATATATATATAATATATATATATATATATATATATATATAATATATAAAGCATACACATAAATATTTGTGAATATTA
>JABUQX010102536.1:62500-68434 GCA_015478945.1 Trachelipus rathkii
ATATTATAATAGTATATATATATATATATAGTATATATATATATATATATTATATATAAGATAATATATATAATATACTGTATATTTATATAGTAATTATATATAAACTATATAACAAGTTTCTCTTACGTATCAAAGGATGGCAGCATCAAGTGTTTATCTTGAATGTCCATGCTTTGGTTATTAAATAATGGATGTGTGTTATTACATATCTATAAGTAGATATTTATCTTAATATATTAATTTGATAGAGCTATGATTAAAATAGGATAATGGAAGTAGAGTGAGATTTTTATATTATTGAAAAATAGCTTTAAAAAGCTTACTAAGGCACAAAACCACGTGTAATTTTAAAAAAATCTTTTAAGGCCTACTTTTCTTTATTAATCTCCTGTTGTCAAATGTTCAGAAAGATTTCCTCTTGTTTATATTATTATCTATTATATATTATTATTATTATTTATTATATTATTGATTTATTAGTGTGAGTGATTATTATTATCTATAATTATTATTATTATATTATTATTCATTTAATTATTGATTATTATTATTATTATTATTATTATTATTATTATTATTTATTATTATTATTTTAATATTATTATTATTATTATTATTAATTGTCTATCAATCACTAATGAAATGTGTTTATTATAGTGAATCTCGAAGAGGAATAACTCTATGACTCCATTTAGAGCTCTATTCAACAAAAAGATGAAGTCATGCTCCAGTTTCTTAGCATATAAACACTCAACGATCTTTATATACAGTTAGAATTTTTCTCACCTCTATACTCGATGTTATTAGTAAAGTTAGTATTATTTTAATTGTTTGATGAAAGAAGGCATTATTTGTTGTACAGGGTATTTCCGTTGTCGCTCTATGAGATTGAAGTATGGCTATGATGTACAATTTGGAGTTACACCATATATAGTGAAATTGAGATTATCCCTATGAATCTTTAATTATGAATATTAATAATTATATATTAAATGTATTAATATGAGATTGATTATTTTATAAATGCTATCTCATAGATATGAATTATTCATTTATATATTATTATTATTTTATATCTAAAAGATTCTATTTATTTTAAATTATTATGTTATTAATTTTATTATGTTATTTTTTATGACTATTATTATTATCTATGTACATTCTACTATTATTATTATTATCTATTAATTATTTAAATTTTATTCTTATTTTTTTTTATTAAAATTAGTTGTTAATATTATTGTTATTATTATTGATATTATTGATTATTTAATATTTATTATTATTATTTATTTTACTTGATTGGTATTTATTATTATTATTTATTATTATTATTCTTATTAAGTATAATTGATTTATTTATATATTATTTATGTGATTATATTATTATATTTATTATTTTTTGTAGTATTTATTATTATATTATTATTATTATTATTATTATTATTATATTATTAATTTAATTAATTATTCATTTTTATTTATTATTATTATTAAATTATTATTATTATTATTATTATTTTATTACTATTATTATCTTTGTTATTATTATTATTATTATTATTATTATTATTATTATTATTATTATTATTATTATTATTATTATTATTATTATTTTTATTATTATTATTTATTATTATTATCTATTATTAATTATTGATGTATTACTACTATTATTATTAATTATTATTACTATATCAGAATATATACTAGCAATTGGGATTAGAAGTGTTTCATATTATATAAACTGATTTAATTTATAATTTCTATACTTAAATATGAAATACAATATGTAACAACGTTTAATACTTCTTTTGGTTCAAAGAACGAAAACGTCCTCTCAGAAGCCCTTTCTGCATTCGATGTAATGTTTTTTTTGTTTTATATTAATTGTATTTCTAATGACGTGATGTGTAAAAACATTGACAGAATAAAATATTTTTGATTGACTGATTATAACAAACTTTATTATTTTATAATTAGATTTTGATAATATTCTGGAACTCCTTCCCAACTCTCGTGGAATAATCTCGCACTTTCGCCTTTCAAAGGTAAAACAAATTATATTAATATTTATATATATAGTTTTGGATTAACTAATATTTTATCATCTTTATGCAACGGAGAAGTATATGTATAAAATTTAATATTGATAATAGGAACTTTTTTAATTTTAGTATAATATAATATATATAAAATAATATTAGTAATTTTATAAAATTATATTTATATTGATAAAAAAATACTATATAATTATAATTAATATTTGTATATATATATATATATATATATTATATATATTATATATAATATATATATATATATATATATATATATATATAGCTATGTATATATATCCTATATATTATATATATATATAGTATATATAGTTGAAATAACTATCAGCAATTGGACAGAAATGTCCACATAATCAAACACTGTCGCTAGAAATTTTCAAGAGAGATCATGTATATAAACACTATCACACAAATGCTCCCACTCTAATTAATAGAACATGCATTCTTGCAATTTTCCTTGCCCTTTTCCAGTATATATATATATATCTAAAATATATAGATATATATATATATAATAGTATAGTTAGTCATGAGATATTATAGTTATTATATATATTAATTATATAAATATATATATATATATATATATATATATATTCAGCGCTAACTCCAGTAACTTTTTACTACTCGGCTCTATCTCTCTGTCTGTCTGTCTAGTCCTTCTCTTTCCTAATAATATAATATATATATATATCATATAGGTTATGTTAATATATCACTATATATATATAGTACTTTATAATATAATATATATATCAATATATATATAATAATATTTTTTATATTATTATATATATATAAAGAGAATAATAATACAATATGCAATTAAATATATATTTATAGTATATAGTTATTTTAACAACCAAAATATTTCAACCATTAGATAATTAGAGTTATTGAGCTATTTTTAACATAGTTTCTTTAATAAAAATTGAATTTCGAATGGGTAACTGTTTTGTGTTTCTTCATTATTCTTTGTTATTTTTATTTTATTATTTGATTATAATTATTTCATCTTATTAATATTTTATTTTGTTTTTGTATTTTATTGTGAATTATTGTTGTTTATGTCAATTTTACTTAATTAACATTGTTTGTTAAAGTTTACTATTTGTTATAAAATTACAGAGAAGAGCTAGCGTAGACTGTCTGCCAATAATTTTCTCTCGGCTATTTCGGAGAAACCCGAGCTCGTGACATTTTATAATGATTGAAATAAAGCATTGATTCACACTTTGGCGATGACCTTCTTATTTTTGTTCTAAATTTTAAATAATCTTTTATAAGTAATTATGTAATAATTTTTTCATATGACCAATTTTCGCAAAAAAAAAGAAAAAAAAAAAGAGAATTTTATCGTTTTATGAATTTTGTTGAAGATCGATCGTTTCTATAATAATAACTCGTGCTAATACGCCAAGCAGCCCGAGTGCAGGAGTCGCCAATCTGTATATATATATTATATATATATTATATAGTGGCCATATATATAAATTTTTAATATTATATATATATACTTAATATATAAGATATAATAATATCAATACACATATATAATTAGTTTGATATATATATATATATCTTTTATATATATATATATCTATAATATAATATATATATATAGTATTATATATATATATATATATTAATAGCATCTATATATATATATATATAGTATATATATATATATATATATATATATATTAGTAATGTATCGGATGTAAAATTTTTAATATCAACGGATATGGATATCTAATTTTTCACATCCGTGGATGCGCATGCGAATGATGATGCAGATTTTTAATGTGGCATGTCCACAGATGCGGATGTGGATGCGGATATTTGTTTTCATTAATCTATATATATAATATATATATATATATAGTATATTTATATATATATAATACTATAATATATAATAGTGATTAAATATACCTATATATATATATATATATATATATAAATATAAATCACAAATAAGTATATATATAATGTATATATATATAACTCCAACTACCTATATATATATATATATATATTGATATACTATAGCTATATATATATGATATAATATATAGTATATAACTCAAAAGGGAGGGAGGAAGGAGGGAGGAGGGAGGGGGGGAGGGAGAAGGAAGGAGGAGGGAGGGAGGGAGGCGAGGAGCAGGGTGAGGGAGGGGGGGGGGGGGGAGGGAGGGTTATTGAAGCGACTAACTACCTTCCCTTGGACATTTGGGTGCAGGGTACATCCCATGACACTCCAGTTCCCAATGGTTCGCCCTCATGCGTTCATTATCCACACTCTTACTTACACAGGAGTAAGACTCTCCCATATAAAATACTACTAACTTTTTTTCATATTTCCCAGTGCGTGGTGGAGAAAGGTTCCCACAGCAGATTGTTCTGCGTGCCCGTAGCGAGAGGAGATGCCAAGCTATTTGTAGTTCTGTGTGGGTTAGGGACCAAGCTATCTACTTTATTTATAAACCATGAATGCTTAGTCATGCCTCGCGTCTGGTGGTGATCGCCGTTAGCAACCTTGTATCTTTCGACGAAATTGTATGAATCGTCTTGGTACATGAAACGTTAAAGGAATAAATTCGGTATCAATAGAGAGGCAGTTAATTAGGGCATGAGGGCCACGAATAACGGCATTCAAGAGTAATGAGTGATAGTGATTCTTTGAAAGTATGTTAAGATACAGGACACAATTAGGCCAGAACTATGAGGGAGGATGTCGCTGGTCAATCTGCTATACAGATATTTAATTGGGATGTATAATGAAGTACTAGATATCATAAATAAATGTATGATAAAGATAATTATTGCGGGCAATATTGAACAATGGAATGTAGAAGTTGAGAGCCTTCCCTAGCCAATTTTCGAGGAGGAGGGACCATAGTAACTGTCAATTACAACTAAAAATATTAAAGCAAATGTTGGTCACAAACATATAATTAAAACATTCAAAATTGGAATGTTCTAGTGGAGCCCATAATACAAAGGGCAACACGCGAAGACGATTTGGATATAAAAATAATAAATATTCTTTCCATACCGCTAAAGTAAGTGGAAAAAAAGCATCCCTCTGCTTTAAACCGCCAAAGGCAGTTTAGAAGTGTGGCAGGAAACCAGCTTTAATTTTATATTCTTATAGTATGGTTCAACGGCCTTGCTGTAGCAGTTTCAGGAAGAAACGAGATAACATTTATCATAAAAAAAGAAACAAAAAAAAAAAATGCACATCCACCGAATAAGCGAGGAATTCGGCCATCAGTGAAACCAAAATATATCACCAGATCAACTAATTATAAATACAAGTAGTAAAAATCGGCTATAAATAAAAAAATATCTAATACAGGTTTTCCAAATTATTTTTTTTTTTTTTTTTTTTTTTTTTTTTTTTTTTTTTTATTTTTTTTTTTTATATGTAAGGTATGGGTGAAGTGGGGGCTGGATCTGGCTTATGGGCTTGAGGTACATTTTTTGAAACATTTCATCTTAAGTACTTGAAAAAAAAATGTTAATTTGCATTCTTTTTTTTTATAGTATAATAAGGAAATACTCGTATTTAAATTGAAATGAACAAGTTTGACAATATTTTTGTTTCTAGGGCAGTACATATCAACTATGGATTTGTAGATCTATGATGTTGGAAGTATATGTGATTCCGCAAATATTTGAAAATTTTTGGTTGGCCCGTGTTTGAAACAGGCACTACTAATTTAGAATGAACTCGTATTAGGATTTATCTAACTCTGTTGTGTGTTCTTCAGTGATACATTATAATTACTTAGCAAATTTTTAAAGATCCAAAATCATTTAGTTGGCCGTCTATATTGGTATTAAAAAT
>JABUQX010102537.1:0-15186 GCA_015478945.1 Trachelipus rathkii
TTAATATAAATATATATAATATAATATAATAAAATATAAAATAGATATATAATATTAATAAAAATAATATTATAATTTATAATATATATATATAATATAAAATAATACTAATATATATATTATATAAATATAGTAATATATATATTTATACTATAATATTATATATATAATAATTATTTAATAATATATTATAAATAATAATATATAATATATAATATATATAATATAATATGATATATAAAAGTATAAATATAATATATATTAATATATAATATAATAATAATATAATATAATATATATATATATAAAATATATATAAATATAATATAAATATATAATAGTTATATTTAGATTAAAAAATTATTATATATATATTTAATATATATATATAAAAAATAATATATATAGAATATTATATATATATATATAGCATTATCTTGATCTTCCATCAAAACAAGCTCCTATCCCAAAATCGTAGGGGGCGCGCTAGCATACATTGAACAGAAAAATCAGTCCGAAAACACACGTCATCAAAAGAACCTCTTTACATCCACCTTATAACCTAATGAAGTCTTCAGTAGTAAAAAATCTACCTTTGGTTCACAATCGTACACCCTCATTTATCTCGTCAATGTGGGTCATACATTGGCAAAGGACCACATACATACCCTTCAATAAAACTGCCCATTCACTGCCTCTCAATGCACTCTTTCTTCATCACATCTTCAAACTCGCATTCTCTCACCAGCACCTCTATCTGACTCAATCCTAACTTTTGCGTCCACATCCCACACACTACTCAATATACACCTTTTTTTAAACCAATCTAATATCTTTCTTCCAAACCGAATACCTCTCGAATTACTCTCGATTAGCTTACGCCTTTCACACCAAACAATCCCAAAACTCCAAATACTAATATCCTCATTTAGCAATTCTTCTCACTAGGGTTCGCCTTAACACATTGTACCTATAACTCTTTTACTCCAACATAGTTATTACATACATAACACGTTCTTGTAACACATATATTAATCTTATCCCACTCAACTGTCATTACACCATCCACCAAGATAATCACCTCCCTCTCCATACAACTCCTACTACGCACTCTCAATCATCCGTCCTTTTCATCAACATAATTAAAATAAACCAAACCCTTTCCCACTAACAAACTAACAGCTTCACAACGTCATCCCACCACTACATAACCTCTACCCAATAAATATTATAAAAAAAGTAAAAAAAAACAATACCCTCAATGAAATAAAATCAAATTATAATATATTATAATATAATATATATATATAAATATAAGTAATAATATATATAATATAATTAAAAAAAATATATATTTATATCATATATATATATATAATAATATATATATATATATTATATATAACGTACATATGATTGACATAAGTAAAAATAAAATAATATATTAATATAAATTTTATAGTATATTTATTGAAAGAAAGATTGAAGCTGCTGCTCGAGTAATGAAAAACCTTGAAAAATTATAATTTAATGCCCCAATATATTGTTAATCCTTAATGCGTAACTACTCTATTACTGAAGTAGAAGAGTTAAACTAAGAAATTTGATTTGAAGCCGGGAATTTCAGTTCAAGGTATGAGATTTTTCTCTCCTTACAATTACTCTAAATTTATAAGATTTTTTATCCACTCTAGCACAAGTACTGTGTCATACCCAGGGGGTTTCAATTCCTGGTATGAGATTTTTCTCTCCTTACAATTACTAAATTTATAAGATTTTTTATCCACTCTAGAACAAGTGTTCAAAACTAATACGAGTGTGATAAACAATGTGGAAAGTTACCATTTAGAGACGTACACACAAATTACATTTCTATATTTATAGTATTCATATAAGTATTTAAATTCAATTTTAAATGTAATACATAACAGTTCATATTGTATCACAAACAATTTTTAAGTATAGAAATTGACTATTGAAAAAAAAAATTGAGATTTGATGTAAATATCGGTGCAAAAATTGTACTTTAGAGAATTGCCATAATGATACGCCTTTAATTTCCAAAGTAAATATTTTAAATCCATTATCGGTAAGAATTTTTTACTCCATAAAATTCGTATATAACTGGATAAAGGAGTGGCTGATGAGAAATAGAATGTCCTAGTCAACTCATAAAAAAACAAGAATAATTCTAAGTAAAGGTATAAATTATCTTCGATAATTTTACCATTAACAAAAACGGCCAAAATTAAATGGTTTAAAGTCGAATTTCATTTAAAGGTCTATCAATTTTCTTCTGATTCAAAAATTGTCCAAGTATGAATCCCATTATAGAACAGTTACCACGGACATTTGTCGAACACTGTCTGGTAAGTAGAAAAAACTAACCAGTAGCATTTCAAAACTTTTGGAATGTCCTTGTAGCAGCACAAGAAGATAGTACAAAAAAAAATCATACAATAACAATAAAGAAAATTCCTGTACACCGCCGCATGCTTTGGTAGTTATTTAGACTTTACTTACGTCATCTATGGTTACGTTAATTTTGTTGGGATTCTTATAAAAAGCTGAAAATTTATTGTAGTTATAAGTAGTTAGGTTAGTTATATATATAATTCTATAAGTTTAGTTATACTAGTTACTATCTAATATACCAAATTATTAAGGTACTTAACTTAACTTATCATTCAGATTAAGTTAGTGTTGGATCTTAGAAAAATTCTTAAAAACCACTTTATTTTACAAATGCGATCTTTTCCTGTCATAGTAATATAGTCCAACTTGTTTATCTATAATTTTTCATGTATTATACCGATAAAGTTAACCTATCTCAATAAATCCAAAAATTAAATTACGTGTAAGCTAACTACTATGAATAAAGATTAATTTGAATTAATTAATAACAAATAATAGTTGTTATTAGATTCCATTAATTATATAATTCTCATGAATCTCTAAATTACAGTGGAGAAAATCAAGATTCTAAAGAAAAAAATCTAAATAAATCTATAATATATAAAATATAAATAATAATAATATTAAAATATATATTCATATATATAATAATATATAAGTATATATATAAATAATATATATATAAATAATTATTAAATATATATAATTAATATAATATAATAAATATATTATATAATATAATAAATATATATATATTATATATATATAATATATATAATATATATTATATTAATATATGATATATTATATAAATATATATATTATACTAATATTAATAATATAATAAGATATATATATAAATAAGTATATAGTATTATATTATGTCTATCAATCTACTGATACAGTCGTATATTGTCCTATTTTCACCCGGGGAAAACTAGATATCAATCAATAGATTAAAGTGTAATTTGCTACTAAAATGTTATTAGAACTGCTTGGATTTTACGGTTCGTGAAACATGACTCCTTCCGACCATTTCAAACAAAGTTCAAGGTAACACTTATATATCTTAACTAAAGAAATAATCAAATAGGAGCTTACATTAAGTACAGAGTTTCATGAAGTGTAATACTCAATTCATAGTAATAGTTGCATGAATTTATACTCGTGTGGAACACATCCCTAGTCATACTAATGACAATTGATGGACTGAGTTTATTGAATTACAACTTCAAAGAGTATGACATAAAAAGAAGATAAGAATATTACTACTGAAGTCGTACTGAAGTTAAACAGTATTGATTACGTTCCAGTATTATACTCAGTTATCAATCAGAAGCAAGTCAGAAATTTATTATATATCTCTATATCTCTTTAGTTGTAAGAAATTTTTATCAAAGATATTTCAGCTAACCATGTATAAAATTCACGAAATATGACTAACTAATATTAAATTTAAACTATAATTAGCAAATCGTGTGCAAAAACATATCATATTCATAATATTTTTTCGTTTTAAACTTTGTAATGTGGTGTGGAAGTCTCAGATATGGACAAATTTCTTTATGACAATATAGAAGTATTAGATTCACCAAGAGGAAGAACCTTACGCAGTCTAAACTAGAGACAAGAATATGTGAATCATTCTAAGTAACATAGGCTTGAACAACATCATTTTCTTTTACCGCTCAACTATAGACCAGTCAAAACAAAACTATATAGTAGACAGGTAAGAAACATCCAAAAAATTTATGAGAAGAACCTTCTAACAAAGAACCATGCGATTAAAATATCTAGTCTTCTTCCACAATATATTATGAGGAATGGAAACATTCAATGATTCTGGTAGATACATACAGAGAATAGAAAGAACTATCCACACTGAGGCAAATAATCTTTGTAGGATAACCCAAATAAAAATGACAGAACATCCTTAAATATAATGCTTCTCCTTAACATATTAATATTTATAAGACTGATTATATATTTAAATTTTATTAGTAATTAATTAGGTAAATTAAAATTAAGTCTAGTACAATCACGACTCTAATTTATTTTAAAAGAGAAACTCTGAGAACAGTACACACGTAAGAAATCCGATTTATAATCATTAGACCCAATTGAATTCTGTAAGACAGTATTTATTGTTTATATCCAATGACAAATAGATGATATTCAGTTTTCGAGTTTATAAATAATCAAACTATATTACGATACATATACTAGGCTATCTATTGTAAACTCCTAGATTGCGCTCAAAAGGTAAGACTCTCTATTTAAGAAAGCTTTAGTTTACTGATGGAAGCATTCAGCTTACAGGTCATTTCCTCCTTCATCTTAGCATCCAACGTCTAAAAGGTTCATTTAAGGCGAGATCCCATATCCAATGAACATAGATAGGCGTGACGCATCCCCCATCATAATCATAGTGTTATTATACACTATTGAAGTTATAAAAAGTGCTAATAAATCATAATCAAATGGAATATTAAATTACCTAGTACGCTTAATTTAGCAAGTCAAGTTAGATGTTATTAATCTTTCTTTACTGATATCAGATAATATGTATTCATGAACACATCATAGTTAATATTTATTTACTACATTAAATTAACTAACTCCATAAATATACATTCCTTATTGTACATGAATCTTAATTTAGTGCACTTACAATTTTATGTCTTATAGTATTATATATTTGTTTAATTATAATATGTCTTATATATATTATTGTAATTGATTCTCTTAACCAAAATATAATAGTATATTCATTATTATATTTTCTTTTTTATAATCTTGTAAATCTTTGTATAATGCACTGTTCATTTATTAATAAGCCATCCTAGTTTAGTATCTTCTAAGTAGTATTATATAACAACTGACGCTACATACAAATAAGTGTTCCCAGGTTCGCAAATTATGGTAGGAGATAGAGTAATACTTTATAGCTATATCTCTTATTAGCTTGGCTCTCTCTCTATCCACAATAATTCATACTTAACCCCCCCTAATTATCATCTGTCCCTAGTGATTATTTATTTACTTAATATATGAGTAATAAATAAAAATTAATAATTAATAATAAAATTAAAAATAAAATAAAATGTCAGTTTGATTCTCTGTTAACCACAGTCACATAACTTATCTACCTATAAGCCCATATAAATCTGCGTGAGTCTGGTTAACTTGCGAACTTTTTTTCCTAACTTCTCACACTTACTCCAGTATTAATACAAGCTCATTCCAACCTGTATAAGTAATCTCTCTCAATTACTCGGTGCTCAGGTGTCACCGGTTTTTTTGGTAAGATATCGAGTCAAAGCAAAAAACTTATAAACTGTCCTATGCCAATTCTAATCACTACAACCTTATTTATGCGCCGCTACATTCTTAACCCTGATCTTGTTGGAGGTAACCAAGCATACTTGACCTTTTCTAACTCTCAATTATTACCTCTTACCACCAACTTTAATCCCCTTCTTTGTTACTCTAGTATCGTATACGCACATGATGTCTTTATATAATTAGATATTTAGCACACTCCATGCATAATTATCGCATGTCGTGACCCCATTCTTCCTGCCATACCTCTGTATCTGTAAATTCTCTCCATCTTCTTGGCTTACTTCTCAATTTATATATCTCTTCTCACTTATAACCGAAGTCTTTCTCGCTCTAATGGTGGCTTACATTTTACATTAATACATTTGTTTATAATATTTAACACCCACTCCTTGAATTGGGCTCTGCCCGTGAGTACATAATAGGTAAACTTGTCATATTAAATATAAAAAAAAAAATAAAAAAAAAAAAAAAGAAAGACCATAGGTAAGTATCTGAATAATCAATCCATATAGTCCGGACCCCAACCCAATCAAATTTACTCTTTTAAAAATAATCATTTTCTAAATAATCTATTACATCAACTATTCAAATTCGAAAAACAATCTAGAAATTTTAAATGCAAATCATTTTATAAGCATTATTGGTATTATCTTTTTGATAATGCAATGAAGATGTAATAATCCTATTATTATATATGAGGATAGCCCTTGTATAAATATTGAGTATAAAAATGAAGGGAATGATATTTTGAGACACAGTATAATCACAAAAATCGATGGTATGCTAAAAAACTCTATATATCTTTTTTATAGGTTCATACACAGCAATACATAATAATTACAATATGACGAACTGATCCAGAAAATTAAATGTTAAAAACCAGTTATATATATACAGTAATAAAACAAAAATATATATACATATTCTATAATCATTAATATAGCAAACGAATATATTTTATATAAAATCCTATACTGACAAACATATCATTGGAATTTCGTAGATAAATATTTATAAATAAAATTCATCTTTAAAATTAACTCTAAGGATTAAAATGATCAACTAGCAATATTTACCATTATTTCAGGGTAACTTATTTTTGGCTTCATAATTAGTTTTTACCATGTCTTATAAAATATCTTATCTACTTTATAATATCTATGGAGCAAAGTAATTAGGCTAGTTTATTTTACTAATTCCATATAAAACATTTCCAGTTTTTCCACCCAAATATTGTAATTGGGATATTTTGTTATTTGGAGTGTTTATTGCTAAGTATGTGTATTTTATTGTTTCATTGAATATATATGTAAATTTAATTTTATTTATTTTATTGGGGTATTTTGTTATTTGGAGTGTTTATTGCTAAGTATGTGTATTTTATTGTTTCATTGAATATATATGTAAATTTAATTTTATTTATTTTATTGGGGTATTTTGTTATTTGGAGTGTTTATTGCTAAGTATGTGTATTTTATTGTTTCATTGAATATATATGTAAATTTAATTTTATTTATTTTATTGGGGTATTTTGTTATTTGGAGTGTTTATTGCTAAGTATGTGTATTTTATTGTTTCATTGAATATATATGTAAATTTAATTTTATTTATTTTATTGGGGTATTTTGTTATTTGGAGTGTTTATTGCTAAGTATGTGTATTTTATTGTTTCATTGAATATATATGTAAATTTAATTTTATTTATTTTATTGGGGTATTTTGTTATTTGGAGTGTTTATTGCTAAGTATGTGTATTTTATTGTTTCATTGAATATATATGTAAATTTAATTTTATTTATTTTATTGGGGTATTTTGTTATTTGGAGTGTTTATTGCTAAGTATGTGTATTTTATTGTTTCATTGAATATATATGTAAATTTAATTTTATTTATTTTATTGGGGTATTTTGTTATTTGGAGTGTTTATTGCTAAGTATGTGTATTTTATTGTTTCATTGAATATATATGTAAATTTAATTTTATTTATTTTATTGGGGTATTTTGTTATTTGGAGTGTTTATTGCTAAGTATGTGTATTTTATTGTTTCATTGAATATATATGTAAATTTAATTTTATTTATTTTATTGGGGTATTTTGTTATTTGGAGTGTTTATTGCTAAGTATGTGTATTTTATTGTTTCATTGAATATATATGTAAATTTAATTTTATTTATTTTATTGGGGTATTTTGTTATTTGGAGTGTTTATTGCTAAGTATGTGTATTTTATTGTTTCATTGAATATATATGTAAATTTAATTTTATTTATTTTATTGGGGTATTTTGTTATTTGGAGTGTTTATTGCTAAGTATGTGTATTTTATTGTTTCATTGAATATATATGTAAATTTAATTTTATTTATTTTATTGGGGTATTTTGTTATTTGGAGTGTTTATTGCTAAGTATGTGTATTTTATTGTTTCATTGAATATATATGTAAATTTAATTTTATTTATTTTATTGGGGTATTTTGTTATTTGGAGTGTTTATTGCTAAGTATGTGTATTTTATTGTTTCATTGAATATATATGTAAATTTAATTTTATTTATTTTATTGGGGTATTTTGTTATTTGGAGTGTTTATTGCTAAGTATGTGTATTTTATTGTTTCATTGAATATATATGTAAATTTAATTTTATTTATTTTATTGGGGTATTTTGTTATTTGGAGTGTTTATTGCTAAGTATGTGTATTTTATTGTTTCATTGAATATATATGTAAATTTAATTTTATTTATTTTATTGGGGTATTTTGTTATTTGGAGTGTTTATTGCTAAGTATGTGTATTTTATTGTTTCATTGAATATATATGTAAATTTAATTTTATTTATTTTATTGGGGTATTTTGTTATTTGGAGTGTTTATTGCTAAGTATGTGTATGTGTTTTGAATGTTATTTGCGGTGCTTTGTTTAATTTTAGATAGCTATGTTGTTTAAGAAGATTTGGGGTAGTAGTACCAAGGTTGGCGGTTCTGTTGAAATTAATTGATAGATGAGTTTATAACTGATGAAGCAGACATTCTGTTGTCAGTTACCCCAAGTTTGAATTTGTTGATGTATTGTTGAGTCAAAAAAGATCTGGCTGTGATTTTAGGTTCTGGGTCGTGGTGGTTATGGTGATTGTCATTCTGCGTAGTTGTTATATTTGTGCGGCTGTGTTGTGGTTTTGGTAGGGTGGGCTGTAAATACAGTGAATAGAGGTAAGGGATAGTAATTGCTCCTGAGGTACGTACATTTTTGATATGTACTGTACGTGATATCTTGTTGTTGATCGTATTTGGGGCTGTTCTCCACCCATACAGATTGGGGGATCTTTAAAATTAAGTGGGGGATATTTTGATTATATTATTTTTGTGAATTGATTGTTGTAATTGGGACGTATCAAAGGCTTCTGTTTATGGTCGATTGCTATACAGTAGTGTTTTGTGTGAGGCGCTGGATTCTAAGCTATTCTATAATTGGTGAATGCGTGGTTTTTGTGAGCACTCAGTTCTATTATGTGAGCTGTTTGTGGCAAAACCGTGTTGAAACGTTGTTTGGGTGGATGTGTGGTCTTATTAAGCTCAGTATGAAGCTTTCTAGGAGTTTACATATTGTGGATAGTAAAACTTAGTTTAATGGAACAGTTGTACATTTGTGCTAAATGGATAAGCTGCGGTGTTAAAAACTAAATGTTTTAAAGCGTGTAAGTATTTGAGATGCTGTCCAGGTCCGTTCGCTGTGATTTTTTTAAGGGTCTTATGGGTGTTTATGTCATTGTTGTTATTCTCTATTGTTTGGATCGTGATTACTTTTATTTCTACAAGGAATATTGGTTTGTTTTCCTGTGTTTTTGGGTGGGTAGATTTATGACTTTGTTTTGTGAAATGTGAAATGAGGAGATTTGCGTGTTGTTTTGTTGTTTGTGGAAGTTTGAGAGTCTTGGATTTTTATGGTCATAGGTGTGGGAGATTGGTAGGGTTTTCGCATTTTCAAAATTTTTATTGTGTACCACATTCTATGGTTGTTTGTGTTCTAAAGGCTTTTTGTTAGAAATGTTTGTGTGTTGTGCGCCTGCTGCGCGCCGTGTTAACTTGGCTACAGAGCTGAAAGAAGAGAGAATGAAAAAAGACTGAATAAACGAGTGATACGACCTCTCATCGAAAAGAGTTATTGGCCTAGAAAGCTTTGAAGAGAGGTCTTCATTGTAACTGCGATAGCATATTGAATGTAAGGCAACGGCGAGGCAACGAAGCTCGATGTCAAAAGAAAGATTGGAAATGTAAATGGGAAGATGACCGTAAAAGATTTTGCTCTCTTCGATTCCATGTGATTTTAAAATGCCAGACTCTGACCCCGGCTTCAACTACACAATTTTAATGAATTTCCTGGCTCCACCTCAGATTTTTAAACAGTTATTTTAATTCCGGCCGCAGCTTTCATTCAAAAAAACAAAAAAATCTGCCCCGGCTCCTATATATATATATATATATATATATATATTCTAATATATAAGTATATATATATATATATATATATATATATATATATATATTATATATTATATTATATAGGTCCATAATTCTGACATTCTCTAATAATTATATATATATAATATTATATTCAAAATAAAAGATTTTAAATTTTATTTTAATTATATAAATTACTAACAAAACAACAGAAATTATAGCCTTTCAAAATTGAAAAATAGAATTTTTTAAAAGAAAATAATGGAAAAGCAATAAAACACTCTTGTACTATACGATGTTACTACTACTACTACTACTACTATACTACTACTACATAAAAATAATAATAATAATAATAATATAATATATAAAATAAATAAGTATATAATAATAATGAATAATATATTAAATAATATAATAATAATAATAATATAATAATGAAATAATCAATTCATAACTCTATTGTCAATCAACTTTTCAAAAATTTTATTCAGAAAAGAAATATACATTCATTAGTTAATATACAGATATTTAAACATAATAATATGGACGTGCTTGTACAAAACTTATAACTACGTATATAATAATAAATAATTTCTGAAATGGGACTACCAATTGCAACACGTAGTTGTGATTCTTGCGCCAAAATAATGATAAGGCTTTACGATTAAAATTTAAAGTAAATTCGACTTAACGGATTATATATCTATTATAGATAACAGATTGATAATACATTATAGATCCATAAATAATAATGAATACTCCAATAAGAAGAGTTACCAGAATAGTTATGCTAAATTATAACATCTAATGGATAATTATTTTTAACTAACAACAACAACACAAAACATTAACAACAACAACAAACACAACAACAACTACCCGCACCCAAAACATACAACAGCAACAACCAATAATAAATAATATAAAATCAAATCAATATCAATCATAATAAATTAATAATAAATATAATAATAACATAAATCATAATAATCCACTTTAATAATTATAATACAAAACTAATTTACAAAATATCAATAAAATAATATCCCATAACACGACACTGATACTCTACTCATACTAACTACATGACTATTACTAACTACACACTACAAATATATACTAATAACTATATAATAATAACTATATAAATATATATATAATACATAATAATAATAATAATATAATAATAAAATACATAAATAAATATAAAATAATATCATATAAAAATAAATAATAAAATAATAAATAAATAATAAATAATAATAATAATATATAATTAATATAATATAATATAATAATAAAATAATAATTAAATAATATATAAAATAATAATATAATAAATATATGTGATAGTATCATTAATAACTGACTTAATAACCACAATCGTGATACAAAAATAGTATCTAAATAATAATAATGAAATAATTATAGAGGGTATAAAATATAATAATATTAAATAATTTAACAAATAAAATTATTAATAAAATTATATAATATTATATAAAGTATAAAAAGGAAGAAGAAGAACGACAGAAAGAGACAAGAAGAAGAAGAAGAAAGCAAGAGAAGAAGAAAGAAGAGAGAAGAAAGAAGAAGAAGAAGAAGAAGAAGAAGAAGAAGAAGAAGAAGAAGAAGATAAAAATCAGTTGATGTAACAAAAATTGTGCGACATGTTGCAATTGTTAATTAGTAAAGAATGTTACCGTAGTAATATTTAGAATGAAAAGGCCTGTAACTGCATAATAATATATCATAATTACTTGATTATACCATAAGGGTTAACTGTGATAGTAGCAATATTGATGCTATAAAAATGGTTAAATTTAACATAAGTATAAAGTTGATTTAAAAAATAAATAAGTTTTTTATGCTTTAGGCAAAAAACTTGAATTACGCTTTTCAGTTTTTAGATGTCTTGTGCCATTAAGTTTAAAGTTGGCTTTTTTATAGCTGACGCTTTGGATGTGATAACATAACTAATACATTACACTACCACAATCGAATTGTTTCAACTAACAAATTAAAACATATTTCATGTTACACCTGATGAATTCAAAAATCACAAAAAAGAAGCGATTAAGCCATTGCTTTGGAGAATATTGGATTATACATGACACTGTTTTTATTTAAATCTATCATTGTAGTATGGGAGGAAGATCTTTTTTGCGTTTTGGGAGTATGTGCACACACCTTATATCAAACTGACATAACAGAGTGTCCCACAGATGTGTAGGTTATACAACATAAATACTGTTAATGCGACTAGTGGAGTTTCATATTGCTGTAGTTTTTATTATATTTATACAAACCTTTTTGGGTTTTAGGGTGTTTTTAAAATACCTAAAGGTTTTAATCAATTAACCAACATTATTGTAATAACGTCCACTAAATCTTGTTACTAGTGGTGAAATAACATTTTACGTCAATAATATTCAGGAATGTATACAATCCTAATATTTAATCAGAATTTTATTGGTATAGGTAGAGGACCACAGGATAAGTCAGGTCTATCCACATATCTTGTTAGCAACCTTTAGTTCAGTTATACTACGAGAAAGGCTGAAAAATAAAAAAATGATGTATGGCTTTTGCTATGGTTTGGCGGGAGCCCAGGCCAGTAATGATAATTACTGCTTCTTAATATTAAATGGAACTGATCAAAGGAAAAAAAGAGGAACAAATTGAAATTCCGAATCTCTTCCACTCTGCATTCGCTTTTCCCAATACAGCATACTGTAGTCTACAATTCCTACTCCATCACATATAGTGAAGCATAAGTAGAAAATGCAGACAAGTGATGGAAGAAGACAGAACCCAATCAGCCTTCCACATCCCATGCCAGAATATTTGAGGTAACGATGATACAACCGCACCGACGTGAAGCTATGCGGAATCTGGAGTCGATCTCATTCGACGAAACTTTACTTTCAAAGGAGAGGCAGAACTATCTAGGTCAAAGACTACAGCAATGGAATCATCTTCCTTCTACAACGTGATGTCAGGGTCTCACAACAGTACAGAGAACTTCAGAGGGATGTTCTTCCCTTTATTGAAAGAGTAGGAAAACACTGGTATTGTTTGCTAAGTGAGTTAACAAGGCTTGATGAGTATGTTATGAATTTGAACCATGGATCCAACTGATCAAATTCATGCACATCCATCTGCTTATTTGAAAGCTGTATTACAACAGCAAACGATGCCACCAGTATTCTATAATTCCTGTTGATCACAGATATGCAGGTTTCACGGCAAGGAGACTATATAGCAACATGACAGCCCATCACTCGACTCTAATATTATATAGGTGAACACAAGGTCGGACCATCTGATGGCAGATCTCAAAGTCACTCTCTGTACTTTTAGGGATTTCACAGAAGCAGAAATATGTAGTGCTTAGCATTTTTAATTAATAGTGGGACAAATAGAAAATGTCATAATTTTCTAAATAGACGGCTCTGCACAGAAGATCTGACTCTAGCCGAGAAAAATGTTGTTGCCGAGATCTCTCGTGACCAAAGATGTTCTTCATTCAAACCTTCATTATAAAGCTGGGATCTCATGAAAAAATTATTGTAAAAGGTATGTGGCAAACCTTTAAAATTTCTACGAGACAAATTTCCAAGATTGAGTGATGCAAGGTTAAGGAAGGTATTTTTGCTGGGCCACAGAATTCAACAACATTGTAAGGATCCTGGACGTTTGAACGAAGTTATCTGGAGGAGAAGAAAAAAAGCTTGCGGAAGCCAAATGGAGTTATACTGAGATTCATCATGCAACAAAAGATCATAACTACACCAGTTTGGTGACAGTAACTTCTAGCGTAAACTAACAATGAACTCGGATAGACAACATTGTTCCTAAAATCATTATCTCCACCCAAATACCAACCTAGTACTATTTTCCCCTCCTATAGTGGAGCTGTCAGTGAATGAACACGGAGAAAGAATTCACATCAGGATATTTCTGTATGGAACAAAGTATCAAGACGTTGAATGTAACTATGTGTTGGGGATTACTGCTGGTCTGTGTAGGGATGCTCCGGAACTCACATACAAGAGGCAAGCCAAAAAAAACGATCTCATGAAACCACCACATGATATTCTGGTTTCCTAACTTTTGAAGGTAATCATCATCAATTCTATGATTTCATTGTATGTAACTGTCATTAACAATAATTTAAATGCACTTTCAATGTTAGTGGAACATGTAATAAATGTATCGTTTTCTCTTATCCGTTAAAATAACATATTAACCAAAGGTCATTTACCAGAAATTAAAAAGGTTAATAAGATTTTTCTTTGCCAGATGAAAAAAAATTTCAAATTCACAATTAGCGAGAATCTACACCTACAAAGTCAAGAGAACAATTACCCATAAATATTTTTTTGGTTTGCCCAGTTACTTATTATTATTATTATTATTATTATATAATGAATTTAGTAACTACAAAACTGTATTATTATTAATATAATTAGCAATTAAAATCGTATTTCAGTGAAAAGGCAAATTAACCTTAGAATAAATAAATAAAATACGGTAATATCTTTATAACTATTTTAGCTCATTAATATTAACAAACTATAAAACTAATTGTACACTTTAAATTTCATACCTTTAAAAAGTTAATATATATATTAATATATTTATTATAATATATTATATAAGTATATATATATATTATATAATATATATATATATAAATTATATATATATATGATAATATATATAAGTATAATATAAACCATCACCTTAGGGGCAGGCATAAGAGAAAAATGAAAACTATAATATAGCAATATTTACGCTCGTAAACCCCAAAATAGGATACCACACACCCATTATTATAAAGGTAAAGATATTTATATAAAATTAAGATTCCTCCAACTCAATTCAATGACGTCAGATTCGTCCCTGCTTACATAATTCTCATACCACAAAAAGCAATGGTCCATTATATATTATAAATATATATAAA
>JABUQX010102538.1:0-2500 GCA_015478945.1 Trachelipus rathkii
AAAAACGACGCGATTTCTACGAAGTTTACTTTTGTTTGCAAACAATTGGAATCAGCTTGTGATGGTGCCATGCGTTTTTGAAATAAACATAAATAAAAACATAACAAATGGTTTATTATTACAAATAATTGATCAGCTATTGTGATGGAGTTATCTATTTGGAAGAAAATTATATTTAAAGGCTGATTTTATTGAATGAAAACATTCATCAATTCGAAGGGGCCTAACACGCCGCCATTTTGTTTGTTTACATTTTTTGCTTAAGCACTGTCATAAATTCGACATTTCTTACGACATTATGTCCTAGTTTGACAAGAAACGCAAAACTCAGCGTTCTTACGTTTCAATAAACACAAATGCAAAAACGAAAGCTGCTGTATTGTAAGTCGTTTACGTTTTTTGCCACCTGTGCTTACAGAAAACTTAAGAGAGTTGCTTTCAGTTTTCATTTCTTTTTTGTCAAACTATGCTTTATATGTATTTAATGTCGAATTTTAAGGACTAGCCTTTACGTAAATATTAACCAAACAATATGCGGCGTGGTAGGGTCCGTTTGAATTGAGAATGGTTCATTCAAATAAAATAAAGCTTTAAGATATAATTTCTTCCAAATGGATAAACTCCAACACAAATAGTTGATCAATTATTTTGTAATATAAACCATTTGCTGTTATGTTTTTATTTCTGTTTATTTCCAAATCGATGGGGCTGCATCACAACATCTCGATTCCAATTTGTTTTTTAAACAAAAAGTAAGAGCGTGTGCGTGAAGAAAATCGGCGGTCCTTTTTTGCCAGAATTCGTGCTAAAACTGTATAAACATTCCTTACCGAGCGTAAAGCACAAATGGCGAATAAGAAAACGGTCTACAATATATATATAAGTTGGGTATAATATATAATGATATATATATTATATATATATATATATATATATATATATATAATAATACATAATATATATATATATATACTATATATATATATAAGTATTAGTAATATATATATATATATATATATATATATATATATATATGTTTTTCCTACTCACAAATCTTTCTCTCCCTTCGCCAAAAACATCTCTAACTACCTTCTGCAATCTACCGTTTCCTCCTCTACTCGAGTCTTGATGGTTCTGTTGGCTAATTCTCCAACTTCTCCCAAGCTGAAAAGGCCAATTCTCTTCGGCCTTCCTTTTTCCTCTAAATCAACCCTGGATAACTCTGGAATTCCTCTTCCCTCCTTCTCTCAGGTGTCCTATGCCTTTGTCTGTGATTACAATTTGATCAGGTGCATGGGCTCCTGAAAGTCCTATGAAATATCTTTGACGTTTAGGAAGGCGGGTGTCCCAGGATGGCGGTCCTCCGCCCGAGTTTTTGAATGAGTGTGCTTCCCGCGTGCTGACCCGTCCCTCGGGTTTTAACTATATTCTCTAATTGTCCTCAATACAACCCTTTCCCTCAGTGTTGAAGCACGCACATGTCCAACCTATTCCGAAAAAAAGGGAAGCCGCTCTGATCTTTCTTAACTATCGCCCTAATAAGCTCTCACTTATATTCCATCTAAGATCTTTGAAAGCCCTTTTAACTCTCTAATTTCTTAGATCATCTGGAATCTCATTAAATTCTATCCGATTGTCAGTACGGCTTTCGGCGCTCGAGGTCTACTGGCGATATACTTTCCAATCTTAACTGATTTAATGGTTTTCCGCCCTTAGGAAGTACGGGGAGAGACTTGCGTGGTGGCGCTTGAAAAAATCCAAAGCACGGTTATGGCACGGTTCACTGCTCTCAAAGCTCCCCTCCTTTGGGTTTCCCCTTTTCTTTGCTTACTTTGTCTAGTTTTCTTTCAAAAAGCTCTCAGATACGGCTGTTGTTGATGGGGCGATTTCTTCTTTTTTCCTGTCAATAGTGGTGTTCTCCAGGGTTCTGTCTTATCTCCTACCTTACTCCTTCCTACTTTTCAGTAATGATCTTCTCACTTGCACATCTAACTCTATCCACCCATATGCCTATGACTCGACCCTTTATTCTTCAACTCGCTTCAATTCTACTCCCTTTTTACTTCTAAAATTGCCTCTCGTCTTAATCTTTCCGATTCTATTCTCGCTGATCTTGATAGAATTTCCTGGTGGAGTCTTCTCAACCTTGTGAAATTCATTTCTTTAAAAACCCAACTTCTACAAATCTCCCTCTCTAGGGCACCTCCTAACTTTCCTACTTCTTTCGACGGTTCTCTCGTCTCTCCTGTTGACAATATAAACATCCTTTTTCTTAACATAAACAAAAAAAATGTCTTGGACACCTCACACCATAACCGTTGCTAGGGAGCCTCAAAGAAACTGGGAGTTCTGTTTAGACTGCGAGACTTTTTTTCTTCTTCTCAAGCTACTCCAGTTATACAACGGCCTCATCCGCCCTTGTATGGAGTACAGCTCTCATATCTGAGGGAGCTCTGGTTTCACCCGGCTTTTGGATAGGGTCGAGTCAAAGGCCAAAAGG
>JABUQX010102538.1:5000-27500 GCA_015478945.1 Trachelipus rathkii
AAGTTTATTAAACATTGTTCAAGTAGGTGGCTTACCATAAAGGAGAGTGCTGAAAGAGTTTTGGAACAATGGGATGCTGTGAAGAAGTATTTTCTTACATATGTAACTAAGCATAGGCCCAACCTGATGAAAAGACCTGGATATCAGAAAATTGTGAGGTTGTTAAAAAAAACTACCAATGAAAGCAGAGCTTAACTTTGTTATATCTAGCTCACATATCTTTACGAGTGTTACGTCTTATTCCAAAAAGATTTTTCATTCCTGCACCTCTTGCAATTCTGTTTTTTCTCAGTATTGTTATGAAACTGTTGGGAAGGATTTGGCAAGTCAAATTTTCTCCAAAGAATCTTGATTGTAAAAAAAATTGAGTGCTGGCCGTTTTTTTATACTGAACAATTTACTGCCATTGAAAAATCCAGTTTTCGATGAGTTATTAAGAAACTTGGAAATGTTTGTGAAAAGGGACAAAACGTTTTTCTGTCTTCAAGCACAAAAACATTTTGTTTAATCTGTTAAGCATGTTGTGAACAAATCATCAATCATCTGCTGTCGAGCCTCTCTGTTGAAAAAATTTTACATGTCTATCCCCTAATGAGATTGTCCAAAGAAAGCTGCCAAAATATAGCGTTGAGATTGCTAGGGTCATGCCAGGGAAAATCCATACAGACATACTCTTAGACTGAGTGGAAACTAAATACAATTGGAAACAGCTGAACCAGAGTCCGAAAAAAAATCTAAAATTTCTGTATTGGGCTCAGTTTTTTAATAAACCGATAAATCAGTAAACACTTCAAGATTTCCAACAGTTTTACAGAGTGTAAAAGTTCAACTGTCGCTGTCACATGGTAATGCAGATGTGGAAAGAGTATTTTCCACATCAGGCAGAGAACTCTTACAAGTACTAGGTCATCTATGTCAGAGAGAACTTTAAATGCTTTAATCACTGTTAAAAGTGCTCTTAAAATGTATGATAATAGCAAACCTTACCTTATTTCTCTAACTCCAGAGCTCCTTTCCATGGGACGTTTAGCATATAAACAATACATTGCTAACTTGGATAGAGAAAGAGAAAAAGGAGAACTCGAAGATGAAAGCTGCAAAGGCTTGACAAGACAACAAAAATTGCTGCAAGAGGAAACAAAAAACAACTTGAACCAAAAAGGAAAAAAAATTTCTGATGATGAAAAAATGCTGAAGAAGCTACGAAAAAAAGAGGCAGAGCAAAGTGGAAGTGCAGGCAAACTGTTATTGGAAGCTAATGAAAGATTGAAGAGAGCTTTAAAGAAAAAAGATTTTAGTGAAGCAAGCTTGGCCCAAGCGATGCTGGAAGGTGTCACTAATGTTCAGAAAGAGGCATCTGAAAAAAAGACGTAGTGTGGAAAATTTACAGGTTGCTGTTGAAAAACGAAAAACAAGTCTCATTTCAGACTTTTTCAAGAAAGTTTAATTAAGCTTAATTTTTATAATTATTAGCTTGTTTCTTCTGTAACCAAATACAGTAAGTGCATTTTAAAGTATAGTATTAATAATTATTCCATTTTCTTTACATTATGACTTTCTAAAACTAACATTTCATTATTATATACTTTCATCTTCAGTTATTTATATTTAAAACCTACTTCATAGTTCTTAGCATCTCAAAATATTAAGTAAATAGCATGTTATAGTAAATAAGTTAGGTCCCATTGAAATTTAGTAATGGAAATTGTAAAATGTACTCGTCACGGGGATCTCGATCAATATGTAGTAGTAGTCAGTATTTCTTGAATTTATTTTACAACTTTTTTCTTGCCATTTCAGTCATTTTTTTTCACTTTTTTCAAAATTTTATTCACTTTTTTCACTTTTTTTGAAAAAAAACTCGCTACAAGCCCTGATATATATATATATATATATATATATATATATTATATATAATATATATATATATATATATATAATATAGATATATAATATATATATATATAATTATATATATATTATATATATATAGTATATATTATATATACGTACATTACTGTTATAAAATTGAAATTATTTTAGATTTAATTTTATAATTATCCAATATATATGATATAGTAGGTTCAGATGTTAATATATAGTATATATATATATCATATATACTATATACTGATATATATTATATATTATATATCATATATATATATATATATACCTATATATAGGGATTAACGAAAGTATCAGGTATCAGTATCTCTGGTATCGGTATTTGAAAGAGATTGTGAGTAAGCTTAGTATTGGTATCCCGGACTAAAATTTCGGTATTGGTGCAACACTAATATAAAATAAATAATAAATAATAATAAATAAATAAATAAATAAATAAATAATATAATAATTAGTATGTAATAAATATTAAATGAATTATAATAATAAATAAATAACAAATAAATTTTAAATAACAAATTTTAAATTTATTAAATTTAAATTTTAAATAATAAATTCTTCTTGCTGCCGTATGATTCTTTTTCATTTAAGACATAACGTATCGAAATTAATGTCACATAACATATCCCCCTATTGCCATTTCATACTCATTATAGAACTAAACGCTTTCAAACTTATTCTTGGTGAATATTCCTCAATCATTCAAGCAATGATTAATGCTAATGGTTATCATTGAGCATCAAAATTTTTCCATACAACTCTTTCATAAAGAATAAGATTTATAGAGATTTTAGCACTTCGTGCTTAAAGATTCCACAACTCTAGTCTGAAAACTACCAATTTTACATACATTGGCGTAAATCTACAGATCTCCTAGAAGATCAATTTGTCTTCTTGGGTTATAAGATATGATTCTGATGATAATCTGATTATAAATCTTGCGATAAAGTGCATCAACTTCATCCTCTGAATTAATGGAATGCAAAATAATTCATAAGCTTCGGAAGAAGGCAACTTTAAAATCTTTAAATACACATTTATATATAGAATTATTCTCTATAAGATACTGAACTTGAAGATGAAGAAATATTTGACTTCTTTACAATTTTTCTTTGAAATGATGTTAATAGTGAGAGGAGTCGTGTAAGATTAACAAAGATCTGACATGATCTGTTAGCTTATTGTCAAATTATTGAAGCTACACAGGCATGAGTTTTTTTATTGCTTGGACATTGGATAAAATTATTATTACTGTGCTAATCACTCACGTAAAGAAGTAGGTGATATGAGTATAAACTACAATCTATGTGCATGGAGAATATCTGATATTACATTCGATATATAGTTCTCAGATATTACTCTACTGTCAAGGAGAACATCGCTCTGTCCAACACTCGATATCATAATTATATATTTATTAGTGGCTTTTGAGATGAAAACGTAATAAAACGATTATAGTATTTCTGACTGTATATATAACACATATCAAAAACTATCTGATCAAAATACGAACGTATATATTTTCATCTTAACAAAAACCTTTATTCAAATAGATTTAATATTATTTTTTATAAAATATTTCCAAACATATCTATAAGCTTAGTTCAAAAATTCAAGGATAAGTACATAAACCCTACCTAAAATATTTATTTAGGAAAACTTACTCATAGGTATCTAAAGCTGGCAATGAGTATACTCATGTATATATATATATATATATATATACTATATTATTATATATATATTAATTATAAATTATATAATATATATAATATATATATAATATATATATAATAATATATAATATATATAATTATATATAATTATATTAATATATTGATATTAATATTAATAATATATATATTATATATTATATATATATATATTATATATAATATATATATATTATAAATATATAATATTATATAATATATATATATAATATATTTATATATATATATATATATATATTAATATAATATATATAATAGTTGCATATAATTTATTAATTCGAAAAATGTTATTATTTATCTACCATTCTTAACATCTACAAAATAAATAAAATTACTTACATTCTTGATGAATAACTTTAACAATTTATGTATTTTATCTCTTATTATGTATTCCCCTCAAAATAATTATATATAAATTTAGAAAAACCTGGAGTTTATTTATTTCGCCTTGAAATGAAATTATTAAGTAGTAATTATAACAAATGTAGTATTGTTCTCTAAGTCTAAATAATTAGGAAAATTCTCTCGTGTTTCTCTCTTCTCTACTATTGGGTATAATACACTGATCATCAAGAGTGATTTAAAATGTCTTCAAACTTCACTACGGACCAATGTAAGACTCTTCCTGAGTATTTTTGAAGGAACAGCATGGTGTTATTGTGAACTTTCTTACACACGTAAGATTTCTCATAAACGTGAACACCAGTTGGTCTTCTAGAGGGTATTTTAAAAAGAGCTAGTATGAGAGGATGCGAATGAGAGGATTTAGGAGTATTATTGTTAGATGAGAGAGAGAGCAGGAGAGAAAAAAAAGACGAGACGAGAGAGAACTTGAGACTAGTACAGAGAGACAGGAGACGAGCATAGAGCATAGAGCCAAGTAGAGCAGTAGGAGTATGAGAAGGAGAATGAGGACAAGACGAGATAGTGAGAGTTTTAAGAGAGAGTTTTCGAGACTGAATAGTATATTTGAGAGGAGCAGATAGAGACGATGATGTATCACTCTAGATAATACGACATATGATCTAGCTGAACAACCTAACTCAATTCGATCTAATCTTCATATACCTATCGCCACAATGCCTGTATATACATAAGAAGAGCCCTACGACGTATAAGAATCAAATCACCGTAGATATACTATGCCCAACATAGCAGTAAGAGAAATATCGAATTTATATAAGATTACGGTGAGATCACGAAGCCATATTAAATAATAATTTATATATAATTGGATCGAAGCTATGTAGATGTGTCTTACTCATTACTCCTCTTATTATTATTATTCTTTACTCTTCGATTTGATCATGAATCGATTGAGTTCAGGTGAGAGGTAAAGTATCTTACGGTCTCAGCTATGTCTATTATATTCTAGAAACAGGAACTGTCTATGATAGGTCTCCTAATAACAGATTGCAATCTATTAATACATCAGACTTAATAACTATAAATAATAAATACTACTCTCTCTACTCTCTCAGATTACGCATCAACACAACTACACAACTACATCTCACTAACACTCACTAACACACATATATATATATATATTATATATTAATATATATATATATATAATGTAATAACCCTTTGATGTATTTTAGAGTTTAACTACATGTGATAAATGTAAATAAAGGGGTATATTACCTTTTTATTTTTATATTTAATAGACTTAATTAAAACAGGCTGGTCTATTACTCCTAATAAAGGGATTGTCTATTAATATAACAAATGGGTGCTATTAATGCTACAATCAGAAAATTTATCAATATCAAGGCATAGTAAACAAAAAGGTAATTTTAATATTTTCCATGGATCCAACAGAGTTTACTCACGAGCTATCATAATTAAGTACGAGACAAAATTCTTATTCTCTTCTTGTATCTTGAAGTCAGACTGCCCTCTATTCACCTTCCCTCGAATGTTATACCTCACTCACTATAAGACATTTACTTGCGGTGCAGTACATATTTAGTCAATGAGCTAGACTCAGCTTATACTACAATAATAAAAATGGTGTGATACATATTAATCATAAAAGTGTATGTCTTAAATATTTTCTACTATATATATAATAAAATTATAATATAATTTACCTATTATATATGAATGATTTGGTTTTGTGTGCAACATGAACATACATTAAATTTAATTTATAAGTACACGGTATTATCAGGAGATGATAAAATTCTAGCCTTTACAAGTTTTTTTTTTTTATTATTTTTTTTTTTTTTTATTTTAGTAATATATATATATATAATATATTATGACTCATTATTATTACGAGACACCTCACTAATTCTTATTCTTATACATATACATTTGATTACTAAAATACATAAAATAGACCTTTATATAAATTCGCCTACCATATATCAGGGTTTTTGACCTATTTCAACTCTTATATATCACATATCAACACCTTATACCTGTGACATTCATTGTATAGTAACATGCTGTAAATTTATTACTACTATTTAGATTGAGTTTGGTATATCGCTAATCTGATTATTTGTCTAATAAGTTAATTTTTTAAGATAGAGGAGAATGATAACAAGATTTTTTTATTTTTTTTTTTTTTATTTATTTTATTTTTTATTTTGAAAGTGATATGGTATCAATTCAACTACTGTCTAATTCTAAGATTGCATGCAGAACTAAAAAAGCTCCATACCACTTATTTTCTTCATATAATTACTCTGTCTATGTATGTGAATATATATTTATTTTTTTATATACTTAATTAATTATTATCTTGTAATTATTAATAAAAATTTTAATTTTATATTTTTTATTTAACTTTATTTATTTTCCCTTTGGGATTATTACTCACGCGATATCCCTATCAGCTTTATTAGTTATTACAAAAAATTCCTAACTGTTTTATGCCTGTTTCATATGGTGTCCCTTTCTGTGGTTGAGATTCTTAACAAAAAAAAAAAATAAGTATATTCAATAATTATTCTTAAACCCGTTGTAGAAGGGTCCTGAGTATCTCTTACTGACATAAGCTCTCTATGTACTGTCTTACTAATATAGTTAATCTTGTTAGATTATATATTACTCACACCAAACGGCTTTTATGCTCACCTTAGTGAGATATTATTTCGGGATAAATATATTATTTAAATTTATTATATATATACAAACATATTGTGGTGCCAAAGGCCTACGCATTAAGGCCACTAATTTCTTCAAATAGGTATCTATATATGCTGACTCACGTGGCACTGAGAGAGTGTCACTCATCCTTACTCACAGTCACTATTCCTTGCACAGATAAGTGATCTGGCCTAATAACTATAAAGATTACTAATTATATATATATACTGTGTGAGTTCTTTGTTCTAGATCTTTTTACTAAATATATCTTCCTAAATCTCAAACCTTGTAATTAGCGGACTATGCTATAATTATTTCAGGCTACATTTAATTATAATCAGCGTGCTGCTATTGTTTACTCTCGTGCATCATTAATATTATACATTACACTACTTTATAAGTATGATACACCTATGAGGGCTTGATTCAATAATTTCAACTTATGGAGACTCGCAGTTTACAGTTTGTGAGCTAGCCGTTGTGAATAATCTTATCTATTGCCGAGAGTTAGAGTTATACATATAACGTCATATTACAATAAATTTTTGGCAGTTGAATAACTAGGCTTTACCTCTGATCTGAGAGATAGAGTATCTTTTATATGAGCAATTACTAGATTACTAGGAAATATATTCGCTCATCTAACACAGTCAAAACCGAGTCGATATACTTCATTGAGTGATCGCTGCTATAGAGGGTAGGCTGAGGACTATACTTATATATAATATATGTCACAATTAAATAATATATAAGACTATGAGATAATATGAATCCCATACTATACGGAAACTTACATAAATCCACAATTGGAGAGTAGTGTAACTTCTCCGAGACTTTTCTTAAATCTGTCACGATTCTGGAGATAATACTCATTCTAATATTATACTTATTTTTATTGAAGCAGACATCGATCATACTTCTATGTATTAAAATATAATATATATTATTTTTACTCTACTATGTAGCATAAATCTGATATGGCAAAATCCGTCTATTACTAGAATAATCAATCTAGCGTTATTAATACCTCCAAAGTGATACCTTTATGTATTAATGTACTTTTCTCTCACCTCACCAACCCACCCCTATACTCTCACCTCACTACCTCACCCCCTACCTCACACTCCCTCACTCACTATTATACTTAATATGAACATCATCTACCTAGATTTTCCGGTATAATACTCTAATATATAGCTTGTGATCCCAGATATAGAATATATCAAACCGAGCTATACAAAGACCAGGCTGCTATCGCATCCCGATTAGGATAGTAATAATTTACTCATGTAGCACAGTGCCATTCCTAATTACCACTACGTTTTTCAGTCCACCTTTATTAGGTCCTTATTATTAATATAATACACATTAATTATATACATGTCTACTACTGAATTTATCTATAAGCTATTTCCTTGAGAACTCTACTCCATCTACTGAATTTTCTTCATATAATTATATATTTAACCCTTTTTTACTGTAAAGTTAGTTATTAGTATTTATTACTAAAAATTTCATCAATAAGTATCATTATCATTACCTATATATAATATATAAAGCTTCGCTAACTTAATTAATCATATATGACCTATATAATATTGAGAGAGCACTTATATTATTATATTATATATACTATTAACTATATAACTACCTAACTTAATCTAACTTAATCTACTTAACACTAATCTATATATATATATAAGTATATAGCATTATTACTACTACTACTCAACTATCTAGATTTCTTAATTACTATATCATATTATGCAATCAACTACATTATTGATTAGTCAATATTATCATTATATTATTATATTATTATTGCTAATATTATAATATTATTATTTATTTAATTTATATAATATTTCATTATTATATTATTATTTTCATTATTATTTATATAATAAGACTACTGATTTTGTTTATTTAAATTATTTATAAATATTTTGATGCAAATACATATGACAAATTAATTATATTATTCTTAACCTATGAACACTTAAATATTTTAATTATATTAATTATTATTATTAACCATATATATAATACTATATAGTATATATATATAATATAATATATATATATATATATATATATATATATATATACAGTATTATGAGTTTTTTTTAATTCTTTTTTTACATATCAATTTTAGATCAACAATTGAAAATTTCAAAATTGAGGATTTGTTTTTTATTACAATACGTGTATATGCTTATGTGATCTAATATTATTTAGTTATTAATTATATATATTTGCTATAAATATATATAATTAATATAATTTATATATATTATATCATTATTTTATTATTATTTATTATATAATATTATATATATATATACTTATCATCAGTAAGTCTTTTACTTTTTAATACGTGCGATTATATAAGAGGCTATAATCCTATTACTTATTCACATACTTAAACGGTGAATTTCAAATATGATAGAATTCCATTACACTAAATCATTATCCTCATCCTTATACTATATCATCATTGCACTTTCTAACACCTCCGAGATTGGGGTCCAGGGCCGTAGCATGCCACTTGGAAACAGCACATAAGTAAGAATATAGAATTATGTTTTGGACTCAAGCGAAAAAGACGGCCACGCCTTACCGCCCTATAAACGTATTTTGTGAGAACTTGTTCCGTCAGAAAACTACCTAGAGCTTCAGCGGACGCGATGAACCCTACTATGGCATTCTCCTAAAGGTGAGGTTCATTCCCTTGGCCCAGGTGGGCCACAACATACCCCCTTACAAAACCCAGCCATTTCACCATCCTATTATGCACCTTCTTCTCCCCTCTGCCACTCACATTTCTTCCTCCAGGCATTCCTTTACTGACTCAATCCGCTTTTTTCGGTCTCCCATGCCGGTCGATCCATCACATTTCTATAAGCAAGCACGCTCTGCAAACTCTACTGAGTCAACTCTTACACCAACACGGACCTTACTCTCACATTCTTATTTTAATACTATCGGATCTAAAGTACCACATTCAATCGTACTTGAGTTAAAATTATCGCCAATTTATTTTAGCCTTAGAGACCATCTCTCTTTACTCCTTTCTTCACAAATCTATAAATTCATAGCGTATTATATTTCATTTTGCATAAATTTCAATAAATTTACCTCCCGAATATTATGAATTTTTTTGGCCATACATCTAAGATTTTCCATCTGAACAAATTGTATTTAGACTTTCATATAATAAAGCTGTGATTAACCACTCTTATTACAGTACGCTCTCATAGTAAATACCTACTATAAAACATTAACAAGGATAACACATCAGTGATCTCTCTATTAGTATCCGGCTAAGATGCATCAACTTGTCATATTTACATCACCAATACGAGATATTAATTGCATTTTTCGCATAAGCAAATCTGCCTTTCTGTTCATGCACAGACTCTTCAATTAGCTCGCATCTCTCTATTAATTCGTTCCCCTTAGCTTGCATGCCGAATAAGGTAGTATCCCTAAATTAATTTAAACTAGAGACCTTGTTCCATTGTCGTTTGCACGATCAAACTTACTTGCGACTACGCGTGAGGTGATGATACCTCACTCACGAACCAAGCCTTACCTTATGGCGCGAAAATCTTTGTGTCTTTCTATAAATCATCTGCTTTTTTCATCACACCTCACCAATTCTACAATCCGTGCAACCTTGAGGCTTACAGATTTACGTGAGCATCACTCAGACATCCTACAATCAGTGTAATCACTACTAGTTACTATGGGTGTGTCGTACTCTCCGCTTCTCATTTCCAATCTGCGAACAAGTACTTACTAAGCAGGAGATAGGCCACTCGCCACATCATCTAACACCTCTCGAGACTCTTTCATAACGCTAATTCCATTATGCCTTACTAGAATTGAGAAATAACGAAGAGAGCACATAGCACTCCTCGTAACATCGGCGCTACTTATCTTAAACCAGCCCAATCACTTTAGACTCATGCCGCATATATAATTCTCACACCTATTCTGACTCTGTACCGAGTGAGGCGTGCATTACTCTCTCATTACCCTTTATCAACATTCAGAAGAATAACAATCTTTCGAACTCACAGGATATATCGTGAGTTGCTGCAGCATAGATCTTCCCCTACTATAAATTTGTATACGATACGCCTGTCACAAACCTCAGATACATTAAAACTCATATATATATATGAGTTTTCTCTCTATTCATTTTGCTTAATCTTTTGTTCAATGTGAAGATTACTGGACACAGACAATTAATACCTCTATAGTGACCCTTCTAAACGCAACTTTCTTTTTCACCAATCAGTCCTTCAGTCACTCGAGCACTCTGTGCAAGAGAGAAGCAATATATATATAGCTCCTCTCCAACAATTACAAGCTATAAATCTAGTTCAGTTAATATTGGTCTAATATGTTTGGCCGTTACGCAACTAATTTCACTTAAGGGTGCTATTCACCTAGTTTCTGCCAATTCGATTCTTCTCTCCTTCTCACTCTCGGAAGCTAATACCCTCCATAAACGGTTTAGTGTAAGCTATTAGACCACTTAACTTCCCTAAATCTCAATAACTCCATCTCCCTCCGTCTCTCGTATCATACTCTGTGCACTCAAGCTCTAATTTGAGTACTATATACACCCTAGATAAGATTTACCATTCATCAACTTTCTCCACTTTCGCCCGTCTCTTCTTACCGACTCTCTCCTTACTATGACCGCTCATTCCATAAAAACAATCTTTTCTTGTCCTTCTTATACATCAGCCATCATCGAAACGATTTCTCATAATCTAACATACTCAATCTAATCTCTCCAAAACTGTACTCAGATTTTACTAAAGAACAAATAATCTTGCCAAATGTTTTTTAGATTTGTTATATACTTTAATGAATATTTCTTAAAGTGTTTTTATCTCCTCAATATACACAAATACGATCATCTCTTTAAACACTCTCATCTCATCAAGAGAAAAGCATCTCGATCATTATATATATTATAATAGCTCAGTACTGAGGATATATGAGCTCACATTATAATATATACTAAGTAACACTTATCTGTCCTTAGTATTATTAATATAGTATTATTATACTCTATATAGTGAGTGATATAATTTATATCACCAAAATTAGATACATAGTAATATTAAAGAGTTAATATATTTCTTACGTTATTCACTCGAGCTGACGTATAGTGAGTCATCGTTATAATTATAATTATATAATATAGTAAGTATCACTTATATTGACCTAGAACGTCTAGCCCTTGGTCTAGTTAATATATATATATATATTATATATATATATATATCTATATATATATATAATATATATATATATTAATATATATATAAATTATTATTAAGTTCTTATGTCCGGCATGCAATGTTGCATATAACATTGCAATATAATTAATTATATTCCTTATATATCATTTATTAGGAGGTATAGTATAGGTATAATATTGAGGTTACAGAGGTTGTAATATACTTTGAGTATTTACAAATAAACCTTACTAATAGAATACATAATATACTGATATATATATATATTTATAATTATGGTTGAGTATAGCAGGTTCATCGACCGAAATAATATCGGAATATCTCTTCTCCGATATCGTGTTTATTTTTTAATATCTTTAGTGCCTCATCGTAAGTAGTATTTAATAAAGGACATACATAGCCACCCTCTTCTCCTAGTTTAGAAAAAATTACCTAACTCGAGATCTATCGCATAATAATAATTAACTCTGCACTGTTTTCAGAAATGAATATCTGCTATCCTTACAAACTTATCTATACCACACCTTGTCTCGAATAATTATGAGTGAGATATATCGTAAAAAGTATAACTCACTTGCACTTAATCATCGGAATCACCATCTGCTTCATACAAAAAAGATTTGTGAGAGATCTTTGGCTCTTATTTTCTTCTCTTCATATAGAGTATGACTTTACAGTCGCGATTAATTTGTTCAAAAAATATCAGTGTGAGTGATTTTTCACACGCATACCTGTTACAACTTAACTATAACCATGGTATGAGAGTTAAGTTATTTCACTACGTGTCTTAACTTCAGCTAATATAAATTCCTCCTTCAAAACAGTGATATATATACATTCTTATATATAACTTTATCTTCACTTATCTCCACATATACTCAGTACCTATCTAATTCAAACAGTGCTATAATCACTTCATACTATTACTTAACTATATATCTTTATCTATATATTACCAATAGTATATATATATCTATATTTTAAATATACTCTACTTATATTATATACCCCTCACCTATATCCTACTATACTATCCTATATCATCCAACTCATATATCACATATTAGATTTTCATATACTTAATTTATAAAGCTATATTATATTCGTGACTGATGATCACTAGACGAATATTTAGGTCTCTTAACAATGTCATACTTAGTTACATAATAAGTATATTCCATATAGTATATATACCGCTTACTAATATTACATACTATATTACCTTTTTTCCGGTTACATTATATTATTATATATATATAATTGTACCAAGAATAATAATATAAAAGCGCCATCTTTATGTAAGTATTGATCATTTTCTTTATTAAAAATATTCTTAAATTAGGTGGGTCTATTATATTTAGAAAGAGTGAATTTATCTTAGCAATGAACACTCAAGATACTTTTATAAGTTGAATAACTTTAATTATAAATTCTATAATTAAATCATTACTATAATGATAATTATTAATATAATTACATTATTACGTCAAATAGCGTATATATTTATAAGTGATACTCACACTCACATATAGTGTAGGCTAGTCGGGAGGATAGGAGTTCTGAAATAGCTTGGGCCAAACAATGCCATAAATAAAAGCTTCGTTACATAATAGATAAAAAATATTACGTATCTAGATTAGCTTAGTGATTTAATCTATTAGTAAAAATATTGGATAAGCGCCACGCCGGCCTACCTAAAGTATCAATATGATGAACATATCCGTTGTTTTTTTGTAGTAAAAATGTAGTATATTATATATATATTACATATATATTTAGCATGCCTAGAGACATTGAATTTAATATCTGAAGCGTAGGCATGCAAGTCATAAGGTCTGCCCAACCCCAAGTCAACTTTAGTCATTATATTTAATATTATTTTATTATTAATTATATAATTATGTGGAATATATACAAGCCTATATACTCAGTATCTGTCATAGTGATACTCACCTCAGGGAGGATAACCTGGCACTCTCCTATCACAATTCGGTAGGCCTCCTCCTTCTTATTATCATACTCAGATTTTACTAGTATGCACATATATAATAAGAGTTGAATGAGGCAACTCTACCTATATATTTTATATATATATACTATGATCTAAGTATATAATATATGTAGAGCATTGCTATGTATGTATATAATTGCGTATATAGTTGTATTACTGAAATATAATTAAACAAGTAAGCCTGTATTAAAGTTGTAGTACCTTTTAGCTTTATAATAACAAGTAGGCCTATATTAGCTGTATAATAATAAGAAGGCCTTTCTTCCCAGTTGTAAATATATATATATCATTTCACCATTACAGCATTATCATGAATATATATATAGAATTTAATAAGTCACTATAATATGCATTATTCGTACTTATAATAAAAATAAATAGATCTCCTCATGTCTTATTCAGTGGAAAGGGAAAAGATATCTCTCATTCATTCTTAAAACTAAATACAATTCATTTTCCGAAAGGGAATTATATTCGATACAATAATATAATATAATACGCTTTTCATTAATTACTCAATAATTCATTTTTTATTATTCAATTTATATTTTATTTATAAATCATCATAAATATATGATTATTAAAGTGTAATATTGCACTAAAAGTTCATATCTATCAAGGTATTAATATCTAGCCTCCATTCTACTCACACTCTATATATTCACCTCTTATGTATATATATACGCAGTGTACCCTGAGGGGTAGGGGGATAGTGGGTTGTACTATTATATCACGTACGTGTAGGAGGCAGTCGACTATCATTCACACATATATATAATATATATAATATGATATATATAATATAAGCTATATATTGATTCTACAGAGATTACATATATTATACTATATATATTATATTATATATATATATAAGCGTTATTTAATTTATATATATATTTCTAAAACAATTATATAAGATAAACTTATATATTATACAAAATCCGTTTATATATGCCTAATACTATTCTATATATATTACTTTATTTTAATTACATATTTAACCTCAAAAGTTTTTTAACAATTGTTATTATTTATATATAATAATAATAAAAAAAATAAATAAAACAAAATAAATAAATTAATAATCTTCTATATTTTATGAGAAAATTTCATATATATTAAAAAAATTAATATTTTTTTCGTGATTCTTTTTACCTAAAAGCATATAAGTCTCAGCACTCTGCTCTTAGCTACAAAAATATAGAGTGTACGAATTTAAATAGAATTATAGCATATTTTAAAATTTTTCGGGTTCCAAGTAATATAATATTTTCTATACCTTAACTTTTATTTTATTTTCCTATATTTTCGAAAAATAATTTTTAAAAGCCAACAATTTATTATTTATTTATAAATCTTTAAGATCAAATTCAGATACAAATAAAAGATTGTATATGATAGTGATAGTATATAGGTAGTTGAATTCTCAATACTAGGATTACTCATACCCCCCTGCCCTTGATCATCCCTACAAGTGATATATTAATAGGTAAAGTTAAAATATTCTATTTATAGACATTATATATATAACTAAAATTTTTCTTAATGCATTAAAAATAATATAATATATATATTTAAATTTTACTAAAAATACTACTAATTTTATCCTAATTTAATGGAGGATTATATCTATCCAAATAATTACCAAATGGCGAGTACTCTCATAGGTTGTTCATTATTATTTTAGACATAGCGAAACTATTATATATATATATACAAACGTGCATTATTATATAATAATTATATTTAGTTTTATCAATATAATATTTATATATTAATATAATAATATTATATATATAATAGGATATATGATAAACTTATATTAATTATTTTCATAGTTAATAGTAAATTTATTTAATTATATATATATATATATCTATATATATAAAAATATCGCAATATTACATATTATTAGGAGTTATCTACTGTAATACTATGTTATATCTATTTAATATATATAATAGTTTAAACGTATATAATATGGATTTAACCACATAATATTGTAATTAATTTATATTAGATATTTAATTTTTTAATATATAAATAATTAATACTATATAGTCTTTCTGATCATTAATGAGTTTTAAATAAATTAATATTTCCCACGTACCTATACTAAAATATTTAGATTATATAATTATCTAATTACAAAAGTTAACAGGTATAAACTATAAATTTCATTATATATTATTAATGTAGTTATCTTCTATACTTTTATTATTATTTTATTATTATTATTATTATTACTTTTAATATATTCATGTTTGTATATCTTATTCACTATATATTATTTATTCATTATCTACTATTATTATTATTAATTATTATTGTTAGTTGTTATTATTATTCACTCTCTCTCTATTATATTATTATTATATTTTATCTGGTCTCTGATTATATGGAGTCAGAAAAAATACATCAGAATCGATACTAGTTTATTATTATTATCCTATTTTAATTATTATTTTATTATCCTATTATTTATTTATTTAAATATATATTTATTTATTATTATTATGATTTAAATTTATGTTATTGACGTATATTTACTGTTATGTGTGGTTATTATGTGGTTATTATGTGATTATTATAATAATTATTGAAAGAAAATGAGAGAGAGATAGAGAGGTATATATATATATTATATCTATATATAATATAGGTATAGTTATATATCAATTATGGAGATATATATATACAATATTACGACCCTCTTAGTATCATAATTCATAGTAAATATAATGCATATAATAATAATATATGGTGTACAAAATAATTTATTCTCATATGTATATCTAATCATATCTATATATAACATAAGGGCTACCCTTCTACTCACTTGAATTATCATATATATAATGAGTAGGTAGCTTATAATATATATATATATCAGCAGTATTATACTATACTGAGTTGTTTATATATATATATTTATATATATATATATATATATATGTATAAGTTTGACGGTTTGTATAATGTTATAATTACTATTAATACTTCCTCATGAGAATATATTTGATTACATTTATTATATATATAATATTATTTTGAGGTAGATGGGTATAGAGGAGTTCTTCGCATATATATCTATGACTATTATATATATATATACATAGTCGTATCTTCGCTGTTATAGTATAGCTTCATTATAATTTTAAATTTTCCGATTTGTAGTTTATATCCGTGTTGACTATTAGTATATATTTCTTATATTTCGGTATTATACATTAGTAATACTTTTATTCAATTTGAGTAATGATATTCTCATTATATTCTGAATTACTTATATCTATGTCTACTATCTAAATCTATATATATATATACTGTATATATACTATATCTGAAGTTACTACTATACTGTTATGAAGTAGATATATTAGGGTGTACTTATTTTACTTTATATATATATTATATATATATATATCTGCTGTCGCAATCGTATGGCGTTCACAGATTGCCATTCGTTCGAGCCCCCTAATATATATTATATATATATATACTACATATATATATATATATATATATAATATTATATATCATATATATATATAATATAATTATTATATATAATATAATATATATACTATATTATTATATACGCGTATATATATAATATATGGGCAACATTTATAAGGGTTGACTCGTTAATATTAGGTTTAGTTAATTTTAGGTTAAGTTTGGTTAGGTTAGGTTAAGTTAGGTAAGGTTTAGGGGTTGAGGGTTTATTGGGTGACAGGAAGTTAAGTTAGGGTTTTATGTGTGAGCGACAACAAAATTTAAATGAATTTATGACTTCTAAAATTAGTAAATACGATCATATAATATATGGATTCTGTTTGCTCCTCTGGACTCCAAACCAGTGATAGACCTATATGTTCAGATATAATATATATTAAATTATATACATATATATATAATACTATATACTATAAAATCTATACTATGGTGTTTATATTCTTATATAATACTCATCTATGTTATGTCTATGTAGGGGATCTGTTATATTTATATAGCTTTAGGCAATTTCAGTTAAAGATGAATAATAAGAGTTTTTACTACTTCATAATAAATTTAGCATCGATTATGTATTCATATAGTTATCATATACGTATATATATATGGTAATTTACGAGAAAGTGGATATATCACATATAATGAGACTATAATTTTCTTTATTATATTTATACTTATATAATAATACTATGATAAGGTATATATATATAGTGAAAGCGTCTCCCATATATATCTATCATTTACTATAATATATGCTCATATTAGTATATTGAATATAAGATCACTCTATATATTTAATATTCTATCATCCCTGAATAAGGAACACATCAGATGTGGTGGCATTAAAAGTTTATTTTCTAATTACTATATATATTATATATATTACTTATTATTATAGTAATCATAGTTTAGTTATATAATTATATTATACTAATCTTCTTCGAGTCTTCTTTCTATGTTTGTTGCCTCTCGTAGTCTCTTCCCAACTTCTTGTTCTTCTCTTAAATGATACAGAGAATTTCAGATATTAATAACAATCTTGCAAATATACGTATGTGGAGCTAGTAAGTCGAATTAGTTTATCAGCTCATTCTCGTTTATGTGTTACTTGTCCTCATTATTATTATTATATGTCTACATAATATATATTTATATCTCTCTTTATTAATATTATTATAATTATTATTATTATTACTATTTACTCAGATAGTATATGAATTATTCTGATTGTATTATATTATATTTCATTTATTAATATTTATTATGTATTTTAATTTTATATATTATAATATGTATTGATTCAATTTGTTACTATTGTATTTTTCATCTCCATTAATGTGATTATATTCCAGTTTACTTATTATATATTATTATTATAGATTATTATTATTATTATGATCATATTTATTTATAATTATTATTAATTTTTCATTTATTATTATTGTTTTAATTATTATATTATTATTTTTTACATTTTGATGTGTATTTATTAGTGTGTGAGTGTGATTATAATTATATTGAGTTCATTATGTTATATAAGTACTTGAGTATTATTGAGTAATGATTTATCTATTTATCTACTTATTTTTACTTTTATTATTATCTTTATTATTATTAATTATTTTATTATTATTTATTATTATATATATTATTCATTTATTCACTTTATAGTTATAGTTTAAAGCAGTATGTATTTTGTGATTATTATTAGTTGAATTAATATATTATTTGTATCTATCTTCACCAATTATTATGAGTTATTATTATTATTCATTATTTATTAATTATTATTATTATTATTATTATTATTATTATTTATATTTTTTATTATATTGATTATTATTACTATGATTATGATTATTTATTATTATGTTTTTACTTATTATCTATCTTATTATTATTATTATCGATTTAGATGATTTTTCTATTTTTTCATTCAGATTGATCTCTTATGATTTACTGTGTATTATTAGTTGAATTGTATTGTCACCATTATTATTATTATAATTATGTTCTTCATTTACCCCCTCGGACAGGAGGGGCTAATTAAATAATTTCTGAAGGCGGATGTGTAATGTAATGAATATCTGGTACTATAGATCCAATTGTAAAATATACGAATATCTTATATTAGAATAATGCTTGCTTTGGAAAATATCTCTAATGACTATTCATGTTTGAGAATCTGACTGATAGAGTAATGCACGCATGTCTCTATTTATGTTTCATATATATGTAATTCGTCTTTTCTCTAGTTGTGGTGTCATTTCAGTTCTAAGGAGCACTAGAGATATATTGTATGCAATGCACATATCGGGTTTATTCTTTTGATTGTTATCACTATGTGTTCTATGTGATTTAGATTGTGAAGGTATTGTATTTTCGCTCTCTATAAATAAGTTATGTAAATAGTGTAGGGGTCGGGAGGATATGAGTATTCGTTCTCTCGACGGGGATGACAGAATGTTTACAAAAGACGGAAAATGAATTCATGGACGAAAATGACGGTATGGCTACAGAAAACAGAGTGTTTTTATCTACGTAGATGACAGAACGTGCACAAAACCCTTTCTGGGAACGAGACTTTAGGTATATCGTAGTTGGAGATATTTGTATGTATGTGGTATATGCTGTTTCTGTGTGTGTGTTATTTTCTATATATCTCTAGTTATGTTGTGTGTTAATGTTGTATCTTTAATATAATGTAGGTTGTGTTAGTCTCTATGGTTATATGGCTGTTATTTACCCTCTAATCCTGAATCTGTTATTATAGTTATAGACAGAAATAGTGGGATCTGTACAGAAACGGAAGAATGTGCTGTATTTATAGACGGAGATGAAGGAATGTGTACAGAAAGCGAAGGATGACGGTATGTGTGCAAAAACCGAGAATGTCATCTTAATATTTGATGACAGGTGGACGGATGTCACAGTTACTTGTGGGTTTGTTATTTGCGATTGATATTTGTTTGGTTTTTACTTTGTCGGTTTTACTTTCTATAATAATAATAATAATAATAATAATAATAATAATAATATAATAATAATAATAATAATAATAATAATAATAATAATAATAATAATAATAATAATAATAATAATAATAATAATATATAACACTGTCATTTGTTTATGAATATTAGCATATTTATTATTATTATTATTATTATTATTATTATTATTATTATTATATATTATTATTATTATTATTATTATTTATATTATTATTATTATTTATTGATTATTTTATTATTATTATTATTATTATTATTTTTATTATATTATTATTATTATTATTATTATTATTATTATTATTATTATTATTATTATTATTATTATTATTATTATTATTATTATTATTATTATTATTATTATTATTGATTATTAATATTATTATTTATTATTATTATTATTATCTATTATATTATTATTATTATTATATTATTATTATTTGATATATTATATTTATTTATTATTATTATAATTATTAATTATTAATATTATATTAGTTAGTTTTAATTAGCTAATTACTGATTATAATTATTTATTATTATGATTATTTTTTTTTTTATATTATTTAGGTATGTTATGTAATTATTATAATTTATATATTTTATATATTCTATATATATATTGATATATATTATTTATTTATATTAACATATTTAATCTCATTATTTAATACTTTCAATTTTTTAGTAGATTTAAATTTTACAAAATTGGATGTATGGTATATCTCAATTATATTATTATTATTTCTATTTGAACTAAATAATCTATAGTAGTAGTGTATAGTAGTAGTAGTTAGTTGAGTTAGTAGTAGTAGTGAGTGGTGTAGTGTAGTATAGCTATAAAATTCTAACTACTAATTTAAAAATAACAAAAATGGAAATGAATTTAATAGTCTCCTTAATCTATAGTCCTATTATTCTTTGAATATAATTTAAATTTTAAACTATAAATTTCTAATGGGAAATGAATATAATTTAAACAATAAATTTCCCATTGGAAATATCCTATAAAGAATATAAGATTACCTGTAAGAAATTTCCTCCAACTTAATAACTAATTATAATTAGTTATAAAAGGTAATTATGGTTATAAACTTATAATTATAACTTCTTATTATAATGGCCTATTATAAAATTCACAAAAAATCCATTAATACGTAAATAGGGATCATTACCAATCAATTATGTAAGTGTAGAGTCAATTACTAATTAAAGTGGATCATTTTATATATTATTAAATTGTTTCATAATCCATACATTTGTCTTTTAGATGTGATATTATAGTCTTAAGGCAAAATTCATTAAATTGTGTGTGCATGTGTGTGTGTGTGACTGTGTGTAGGCGTGTGTGTGAGTGTGTATGTATTTTAATTTATATGTCACATGTATTTTAAAATGTTAATTTGTGTTGGACTATTATTAGGCTACTGACTAATAGTCACTTTGAAAGTTTATTAATTTGTCGGTGCAATTACCTTTATAATTGTACCCTTTATAAGAAGGAGGAGGATGGGGAATAATACTCCATACTTTCGACTCGCATGCTAATGGTCGGGAGATCGATTCTGTACTTGTGTTCCCAAGGTTCACTCAGCCATTTACCCTTTTATTATATACACAAGGGAAAAGAATCTTTGATCTAGAAATTAAAGGATGACAATCCTCTTCTTCACTCTGACAATGCATATAACTGAAATGTTCGTATTTCTGAAGGAGTCAATGTGATGGTTATTGCAATGGACGGAGTGGTTGGAGCTCCGAAGTATTTTAACATTACTGAATCACATATATATATATAATTTATATATATATATAATATATAATATATAATATATATATATATATATATATATTATATATATATATATATATATATATCCTATGCTGTTTTACTTCTTTATTATACTTTGTATATTATATATATATTATATATCATA
>JABUQX010102539.1:2500-7500 GCA_015478945.1 Trachelipus rathkii
GGTTAAAAAAAGGAAGTTTAGATATGGCAGATAAGTTTGTAAATTGGATTGTCTGTCCTGACGAAGTTTGTAACTTAAAGAAAGAAATCTTCTATGAAGTTTTTAATTTTCTCAAAGTTGCTAAAACATTTGTGTCCTCTGATATACCTGTTGCCCATCTCACTAAGCTTCTTGTGTGGTTTGGGAAAACGGATGAAGAAATTAAAGAATGGAAAACGAACTGTGTATTTGAAACAGAATTTTCAACTTACATTTTCAACCGTGTTACTTTTAGCATTAAACAATGCTTCGGTATAACCAGAACAAAATATGCTAGATTAAAGATAAAATTCTTGAATCTACTCTCGATCGGTTATTCGCTTATTTCCAAAGAGTTTAACTGATAAATTCTTGGCATATTGAAAGCAGCTATATATCTGTGCTTCCGGAAATAAAGCGAGAGTAAATAAATATATTAAGGATTTACGAGCTTGTTTGTCAATATAGTTGCACGGAATATGTGTGTATAATTTGTGAAAATTTTGGTCATAACAATCGTTTGTTTATTTTAATAACAATGAATCAAAATATATAGTCCTTTTCATCCAAATTACAGAGATTCTTACTTCAGAATATTTGTTGATGAAGTGTTCTTCTTCTCTGCAAAAACAATTTTATGACCTTAATTCTCGACAAGCAACAAAAGGAACGATTTTCAGAAAAACTTACCAAAGTTTGACTACTCAAATCTCGTAAACCATCATATTATATATATATATATATAATAGGATATAATATATATATATATATATATATATATATATATATATATATATATATCTATATATATATAGTATATATATATATATTTTTATATTAATTTTTATTTTTATATATATATATATATATATATATTATATATATATATATATATATATATATATATATATATATATATAATATATATATATATTATTATATATATATATATATACATACATATTACATAATATAATATATAGTATATATATATATATATATATATATATATATATATATATATATATTTTTATATAGTTATATATAGTTATAAATAATTATATATTATTTTTTATATATATATATAATATATATACATATATTTTTATATATATATATTATATATATATATATATAGTATTCTATATATATATATATTATATATATATATATATATTATATATATATTATATATATATAGGGTCCTTTAAGTGACTGTGGAGTGTTTTTTTAAAATAACCCTAACTTCAGTTCCCTTGAAAAGAAATTTTGAAAAGCTGTAACAAAAAAAAAATTGTATTTCATTTGTGAAACATTTATTCTTCAAAGTCATTTTTCAAAGTGTCCACCATCACATCAATCGTAGATAGCATTATGCGGTTCAGATATCTGTAAATAAGCTTTGTACTTGATTTTCAGATGTTCTCTTAATCATAATGGTTTTAGTAATTTCAAACAGTACCTTACTCATATTAGTTACCTTAATCAGAAATTCATCCTTTGATAGTGTTATGTTGAATAAACAGTTGTTTTTACATGTCGTATTAATAGAAATTCAATGGGCCTAAGTTTGTTAATCTCCGTTGGGAAGTTTTCATTCAAAAGTATTAAAACAAAAGGTAAAAATGTATTATCTTGCTGAAACGGTGTTTCTGCTCTCAGTTTTAATCATGCAAGCTCAATAAAAGTAAATTTGCATCCTTTCTACATATATTAAATTATATTCTTAAATATTCACTAGATGATACACTTTCTTCAATCACACTTGGTCTTCCAGATAGTGTCTTATTTCTGTAGGATATTATTGACGGAATGTGTTTCTTTTAACTTATATATTCTATAAGTTATGAAATTTGTGCCCGTATTGCAATGGATTTTAAATCTTAATTGGTCCTCGGTTCGGTGACCAAATTTTGTTTGGCTATTCACAGAATATGAATTGTTTTTGTCTACTGAAGTCATTTTGAATTCTGAGAGCAAAGTAGCAAATATATTAATAAAATAAATAAAACTTAATAAACCATTACAGATTAAATAATAAAATACGTTAAAATTTACGATTCACGCTTCAAATTGTTGCCACAATTTTGTTTTTTCACGTATTGAAGTGGTTTATGATTATTTAAACAAAACAGATCAAGATATTTATAATGTATTTTTAATTGCAAATTTCTTATTTCCACATAGATCTTCAACTGCATATGTTGAGCAAAATTTTTAAAAAATGAAATTAATTATATTATTTTTTATCAGGTGTCTGTGTTTTCTTTACCTGTTAATCCACAAATATTAAATCAATTCTTAATCTTACAAGCATGAATGTGATAATTTTGTGTTATAGATTCCATTACAATGTATATTTCCTTTGTTACAATCTCATTAAATTTTTTTATTGTATTAAATTCAATCTGTCATAATTTATGTAAATGCTTGTCTATAATAATCAAAGAGTAGAAAGTTGAAGTATGCATTGTAACGCGATTGTTCTTTTATATCTCTCATAAATGTTGCTTGAACTTAATTAACACAAAGATGTATGAAAATACTGTAAGAGTTCTATAACTAGCTAAGCGCTAGTGGTTAGTCAAACACTATTTTGTGAAAGTTCTGTAATTTTATTCTGAAGTCTCACAAAAATCTCTATAATACTATAAAACTATAATAGATTCAACGCCAGGATTTAAAATAGTTCAACATCCTTGCCTTCTTAGCAAATATTCTTCCAGTAATTCATAACCCTGTTTGCCTTTTCAAAATCCAAGTAAAACCTTTCGAAAAGGCTGTAATTTGACCATAATATGAACAATTATTTTTATATCTCTTTGTTAGTTTGTCAGCGGAGGTTTTCGAGATTTAATAAGCATAGGTATGAAGTGCCACAGAAAAAAAGTTAAAAATAAAATAAAATAATATAATAATTATACCATAAATACTTAACATTCTGGACAATTACTAATTCTCTTTAAATTTGTGGGTTTTAAATTTATGAAATGATCACTTATAAAAAAAGGAAAAAAAATCAAATATTTTCTCTACAACTATCAAAGAGTGAGTGAGGAAAAACTGATTTGTTCTTTTTTACATCATTTTTCATCAAATATTTTTAAAAATGTGAATTTCAATAAGATTTTACACAATATAGATCTAACTGACTCCCACCATAGAACGACCCACAATATAATGAAAATAAACAGAATATATCAAAGCAGTTAAATTTAAGTGTTTTATGGGGAGGGTTCAATTTTAGCTCCTGGTTGAGCCCCATTTACCCACTACCTAAAAATGGACAAAAAATTCTAAATTTTAGCCAATTCTGATCGATAAAAAAGCAAACCGCAACTTTTTCGGACATCAATAACGTCGTTTTCGAGTGTTTTTGTGTGTATGTAGTCATTTCTTTTGTTTTTTTTTTTTTCATTTTTTGAAAACCTACGTTTTTGACATTTTTTCACACTCGTCCTCAAATTTTTTGTCCAAATGACTTCAAACTTGAACTATGCACAGAGGTTCATTACCCACAAATTGTATTGATTAGAATTTTGATTTTTTGACCCTAGACCCACGCATAGGTCAAAATTCAGAAACTACTTTTTTTTTGGCTTTGAAAATGAAAAATTGCGTTAATTTTTTTTTCTGGTCAGCCGATCAGGATGAAATTTTCCGGACTTATGTAGTCGGGAGAGATACACATTTTTTATTTAGATATTTTTTATATAATTTTACACAAAGTCTAAAATTAAAAGAAAAAAAAAACAAATTAAATTTTTAACAAACTCTTTTTTAGTATACAAAAAAAAATCTAAGTAAAAAAGATGTATCTCGCCCTACTATATTCGCTCTATAAATTTGATACGATCGAATAAAAAGGAAAAAAATATCTCAATATTTCACTTTCTCAAAATAAAAAAAAAAATTCTTTTAATTATTTTTTTTAAATAATTGTTTGGTTGATTGTAACTTTTTTATACTTGATTTGTTTCATTAAGAGGAAAATGTTTAGCTAAGTTTTATCTTATCTTGTATTGGTTTCAAATTTTTTAATTGGTGCCTAATCAAAATGAGTAAAAAAATAAAGTGCTAAACAATTATTTCTCATTTTCTTTGGATTTATATGTATAATATATATATATATATATATATATATATATATAGTATATATAGGTAGACGTATATATTAGTATTATTATAATATAATTATATATATATATATATTATATTATATTATATATATATATTATATATAGTGTTTCCCGTCCACACCCAAATAGAAATTCCATAAACAAACATAAAAAAACACGCATCAACACAAACTATCTCAATACTGTCACCACTCAACCTATGAAATGCACATCACTTGAAATATATCATAACATGTGAGAGCCCTTGAACCAATCGCTGTCTCGGCAGCGACGTGCCAATCGCCCCTTGTTTCCGGAGGAAGCCCTTCGAGGATCGTTTTTGGACCTTTCTATTCATCTCTTTTATTTCTCCTGTATCTTCTCATACCTGGGCCGAGTTACTTCCTGCATCTACATAATGCCTCAGATAATCGCTACGAAAAGGCGGGGACATGCGGAAAGCCCGAAACCTCTGGAATCTTGGATACTCCGTATTCAAAATAATCTAGTAAGAATGTATAATTAATCCCTGTTATATATGTTGATCAGTGGATTCACTAATATCTCTTGCTCACCTTTCCTAATCTTTCTCCCCACAACACATATTGGATCTTCCAGGTTTTCTCTCCATACCAAATAACCATTAATCCAGCAACAAACAAACAAATAACTAACATTAAAGCATATTACAAATCAATATAAATGAACTGCATACAAAACAAAGAAAATGAAACCTTCTTAAACACATAATATACATATAATATTGATTCAAGTAGCCTCACTACCGAACGCATTACAAAACCAAAACTTACGGATATGAGTGGAGCCATCTACACACCACAAATTCAAAAATAATCACGTAGC
>JABUQX010102539.1:12500-17500 GCA_015478945.1 Trachelipus rathkii
GATACATATATATATGATATATGTACTATAAATGTGATTACATTGATCGGTTTATGCTTCTGAAATCTATGAAGTTAAGAACGGCGGGTGGCCCGGAAATGGCATTCCTCCAGAGTTTTGGAGGGAGTGTGCTTCTGTGCTGACCCCGCCCCTCGTTCAACTATATTTCTCTATGCTCAATACAGCACTTTCCTCAGTGTTGACAGCGCGCCATATGTCCAACCTATTTCGAAAAAAGGGTAAGCCGCTCTGATCCTTCTAACTATCGCCCTAAAAGCTCTAACTTGTATTATATCTAAATCTTTGAAACCTTCTCAAACTCCACTTCTTAACATCTGGACTCTCATTCCTTCTTTCGGATCGCCAGTACGGGTCTTTCGGCGCTCGAGATCTACTGGCGATATACTTCCTATTTAACAGATTTATGGTTTCCGCCCTTAGGAACTACGGAGACTTGCGTGTGGAGCTGGACATATCCAAAGCATTTGGCCGAGTATGGCAATGCGTCACCGCTCTCCAAGCTCTCCCTCCTTTGGATTTCCTTCTTCTCTTGCTTACTTATGTCCAGCTTTCTTTCAAATCGCTCAATATATCGGCTGTTGTTGATGGGGAGACTTCTTCTCTTTTTCTGTCAATAGTGGTGGTCCTCAGGGGTTCTGTCTTGTCTCCTACTTTATTCCTGCTTTTCATTAATGATCTCAGCTGATCATCTAACTATTTCATTAATATGCCAATGACTCGACTCTTCATTCTTTAACTCATTTCAATTCTGCTCCCATTTTTACTTCTAGGAATTCCCTCTCCGTGCTTTAACCTTTCGATTCTATTCTCGGCTGAACTGGACACGAATTTTGGGTGGGTCAACCTTGTGAAATTTAATTCTTTAAAAACCCAACTTCAACAAAATCTCCCTCTCTAAGACATCCTTCTAACTTTCCTATCTCTTTGACGGTGTTCTTCGTCTCTCCTGTTGACAATATAAACATGCTTGGCTTAACATAAACCAAAAAAAAATCTTTGAAACCTCGCATCACAAAAAAGCTTAGCTAGTTCGGCCTCAAGGAAACTGGGAATTCTGTTTAGACGGGGACTTTTTTTTCCTCTTCTCAGTTACTTCAGCTATACAAGAGGTCTCACCCGCCCTTGTATGGAGTACTACTCTCATATCTGGGGGCTCTGGTTTCACCCGGCTTTTGGATAGGGTTGAGTCAAAGGCCAAAAGGCTTATAAACTATCCTGTACTTTCTAGTTCACTTGACCCTCTATCGTTGCAGCGCGATGTTGGTGCTTTATCTCTTTTCTATAGGTACCGTAGCGGCAAGTGGTCGAGGGAACTTATTACTCGCGTACCACCACCTTTACGACGCCCTCGTAGCACAGGGGTGCTGTGTCGCACATGAGTTTGTGTTGATCATTAGTAACTGCTAGGTTGTCACTGAGGAGCTTCCTCTTTTCTGCCACCCTCTGTTCTGTGGAATTCCTTGTCCATTATCTGTGTTTCTACTCAATTTAATCTCCCTCACTTTAAAGCAGCGTCTGTGCTCATCTGCGCAATTTGCTTTAGATGAATTTTTGAGGCATTCAAACTGTAAATATATATGTAAATGTAATAATAAATGTAAATATATAAAATGAATCACCAATGAAGAGCCAAACTAAATGTAAGTATATATATATATATATATAATATATATATATATATATATAATCCTTATACAAAATATGACAAATACTAAAAACATATAAAAAAAATCTAGGATAAAAATTTATATATATATTATATATTTATATATATATATCTATATATAATATATATATAATAATATTATATTTATTATATTATATTTATAATTATACATAATATATATATATATATATATATATATAATATATATATATATATATATATTAGTATATATATATATATATATATATATATATATATGATTATATATATATATATTTTTTCAATTTTTTTTCTATTTTTATTTAATGTGAGTTTTTTTTTTATTTATATTTTCAATGTGTGTGGGAAATATATATATATTATAATATATAATATATATAATATATAGTATATATATATATAAATTATATATATAAATCTAAAATATAATATATATTATATATATATATATAATTCAGATATCTATATATATATATATATATATATATATATATATATATAGTGAATTTATTTACCCTTGGATGCAATCAAAATCCTGGTTTAAAATCTAATTTATTACACAATGAGTACACTGTTTATTAAAAAATTATAAATTAAAACGATCAGTAATTTTTTCTCCACATGAGTAATAAAGGTGAGGATTACTTACGATAGCTTTCACCGTCAAAGGCCTCTTTCAGTCGTCTTATAAGGTCAACACCAACTCAGTGAAGAATGTTTACTGGAACTATTATCGATGTTATTTTTGATTTGTAGAAGAAAGTGGCATTGGGCGGAATTCGTATTTTTTGAAGGCCAACCATTTGATTTATATATGCACACGGATGAGTGGTTACACGTTTCTCATAAAGATACGGGTATTTTGCATTACATTTGTGCCTGTGTGTGTGTGTGGTTTGTATGCAAACGTATACATTTGTGTATCTTACGTACATGTATGTTCATTCATAGTTGATCGAAGGAATGTGTGAATATACCGTTGGAAAAGTGATGGTGTGTTTCTGCGTATGCATATTGATCCATGTATACATGCGTGACTGAGTGTTAAGGTTGTATTTATATACCAGTTTTTTTGTTTGCGTCCACATTTCTTTGTGCATTTAAAATTATAAAAGTATGCCCTTTGTTCAGTACATGTGAGTATGTGTGTACCTTTTGTTTGTTCGTTGTGCGTTCTCCAACTATTTATTGATTTTTAGTATGACGTCACTTAGTTCCAATTACATATGAGATCGCATAATTATTTATATGCATTACATGCAAGTCCAGCTGTTTTTTCGTATTATGTTGTAAGTGCCTACATATGAGTATGTTTATTGAGCAAGCATTTGTGTTCCCCTTTAAAGTTTTATTATAAAAAAAACTTTTTAGAAAAAAATAAAGAATATAAAATTACTTTCCGAAAAAATCAAATGGTTGGCCTTCAAAAAATACGAATTCCGCCCCATGCCACTTTCTTCTACAAATCAAAAATAGCATCGAAAATAGTTCCAGTATACATTCTTCACTGAGTTGGTGTTGACCTTATAACACGACTGAAAGATGCTTCACTAGAAGCGAAAGCTATTGTCATTTCATTCTCACCTTACGTAACTCAAGGAAAATAATATTGATTTTGCTTTAATTATTAATTTTAAAATAGTGTACTCATAATGTAATAAATAAATTTTAAAACCAAGATTTTGCTTGCAACCAAGGGTAATAAAAAATTAATATTATATAATATATAATAATATAATAATATTATTATATATATATATATATAGTATATATATATATATTATATATATATAGTATATATACTATATATAGATATATGTATATTTATATAATATATATATATATATATAATATTAGTATAATATATATATATATATTATATATAATATATATATATATATATATACTATAATATATTAGTTATATTAAATATATATATATATATATTATATATATATATTATATATAATTCGTTTGCTTTTCATTAATGTATCTTCTCGTCTGCACGAATTCAAATCTATCCATCATAGCCGATGACTCGACCCTTCATTCTTCAACTGATTTCATTCTGCTCCTTTGTTTTACTTTCTAGAATGTCCTCTCGTCTTAATCTATTCCGCTTCCATTTCGCTGATCGAATAAGAATTTCCGGGTGGGGTCGTTTCAACCTTGTGAAATTCAATTCTTTAAAAGCCAAACTTCTAAATCTCCCTCTCTAAGCACCACCATACTTTCTTATCTCTTTCGACGGTTCTCTCGGCTCTCCTGTTGACAAATATAAACATCCTTGGCCACATAACATAAACAAAAAAATTGTCTTGGAAACCCTCTCACATCACAATGGTTGCTAAGGTCGGCTCAAAGAAACTTGGGAGTTCTGTTTAGACTGCGAGACTTTTTTTCCCTCTTTCACAGTTACTCCAGTATATAAGGGTATCTCATCGGCCCTTTGTAATGAGTACTGCTCTCCATATCTGGGGGCTCAGGTTCACACGGCTTTGGATTAGATCCGAGTCAAAGCATAAAAGCTTATAAACTGTCCTGTACTTTTCAGTTCACTTGACCCTCTATTCTTGCGGCGCGATTGTTGGTGCTTTATCTCTTTTCTAAAGGTACCGTAGCGGCAAGGGCTCGAGGGAACTTTCCACTCGCGTTCCACCACCTTTACGACGCCCTCCTAGCACAAGGGGTGCTGTGTCGGGACAGTTGATATTTGTGTTGATATTAGCAACTCCAGACTAGTTCGCTGCGCGCCTCCTCATTCCTGCCACCTCTGTTCTGTTGAATTCTCTTCCATCTTCTTTCCTAATCAATTTAATCTCCCTCACTTAAAACCCACTGTGTCGTGCTCATCATGCGCTAATTTGCGATATTGAAATTTTGTTTGAGCTGGTAACCCCCTCCTTTAATGGGTTTTGCCGTGAGCGGTTGTTGATACTGTAAATATTATATATATAAATATATTATTCTATATATATATATATATTATATATATTAAATATATATATATAATATATATTATATATATATATAATATAATATTATATATATATATATATAGATATATATAGGTATATATATAGTTTTGTATAGCGAATACAATGTTTTTTTTTTCAATACTAACTTGTGATATGATACTAACAATAAATTTCATTATGAATAAACAGGATAAAAAATTCAATAAAAAAAATACTAAATAATTTAATAATATCGACTTTTCTAAGAATCGTACGTTTTGTCAAGCGCCGAGCCCACGACGCTCGGGAATTGCTTGCACTTACCAGAAAAAAGAGGAAACAGTGTTTTACAGCAA
>JABUQX010102539.1:22500-25305 GCA_015478945.1 Trachelipus rathkii
CGTTTGCGGTAACCTTAGCTCTTTTTAAGCAAATTTTTAGCTTTTTAGCTACTTTTAGCTTCTTTTCGGAATACTTAACTTTATTTAGTCTCTTTTCCTGTATGTCGTCACTGGGTATCTTTAAGTGTATTTAATGAGTGTACTTATTGAGTGTACGTAATTAAATACACTCGATTGGGGTGTAAGCGGTTACATAAGGCTCAGCCCTCAGGACTGAGCCTTACCGCTTACAGCCCCCTTCGGGTGACAACCTGACATGGGATTTCACACACATTTTCAAGGGGTCTTGCCTGGGAAAAGATGAATTCCTTTAGGAACTTTAATTTTTAATAAAATATAAACATCGGAGAACAATCATTATTATATTATATATATATATATATTATATATTATATATAATATATATATATTATATATATATATATATATAATATATATATTATTATATATATATAGTATATATATATATATATATAATTTAAATAATTATATTTTATATATAGTATATATATATATATATATTATTTTTATAAAAAATATATAAAATAAAGATATAAATATATATATATATATATATATTAATATATATATATATAATATATAAAGTGCAAAACTTGACTATTTTGTTTTTCTATTATCACCATGTTGCTCATTCATTTAAAATGGCCAGGCCTCTCTCCTGATTAGTTAATTTATTCCTTATCTCTTTAGACGTATTTGGCCCAGTAATTTTATATTATCTTAAAATGCAAAAATGCATTATCAATTCCTATGTTTCCTTTTCGCTCTAATTTATTTAGATCAATAAACGTCGTAGAATATTGAAATGGTAGGAGGGTGTGTCTTTATTAAAAAGTGTTCTTTTTTTCATCAGCGTATTTTCTACATATATATCATGCTCCGTCTTGACAAATATCTTTTTATACAAGACATTGTGCAATGGGAAATCAAGATCTCCTACAGTAGTGTATCGTTCTTTATATAAAAGAAAACCAATGATTTACAATATCTTTATAGTATGAGTTACGCTGATTATTCTAGTGCAGGTCTTTTTATGACTTCAGATGAAACACTTAGTATATGTCAACATGCTGAAGATTGATCTAAAGAACACTTTAAGTGCAGCGATATCTTAAACCATCCATTCTCTCTTGGCTTGGCTCCGTCCTGCTCGGACGTAAATTGGTACACCCCCTCCTGGATTAGGGCTCTGCCCGTGAGCCGTGGGGGTGTTTATCTTCTGTAAAAAAAAAAAAAAAAGTTATCAGCGGAGGCGGGAGCTCGATATTAAGCGCCTTACTTTAACATTTTCTAAATATTTAAATACTAATATTGTGGATATTAGAATATGGCGTAGGTGCAATGATACAGGAATATTTAAACCTACATCTTATGGCTTCTATATTAATGGTATACCTCAAATAAAATATTTTTCTGAAGTTCGCAGGATAATATTAATGCAGTTGAAGAAAACGGAAATGTTGGACAATTATGTCACAGTCGCACATTATATGTTATATCAGGAGTATTATACATTTTAAAAAAATGTTAACCGAAGATTCTGAAAATATTATTAAGCTGCTCTTATCCTCAATTCAACGAATAAATGGTAACAAAGTTTCAACATCAATAAAGCTAACATAACATTACCTGAACAGAACATAGAGTATCATAACATACCTTATGTACGAATAAACTCCCAACATTAACAAAGTCCACTGATTAATATAGATAAAGTAGCTAGCATTACATCACAGAACGTAACCTATTCCACTTTCCTATCATATCAATAAATTAATATTTTTTACTTTTGAGACCAGCACTCCCCTCCGGGGGGTGAACGGGCGTGAAACCTCGGTACAGGCAAGGTCACGTCACCAACTGTTGGGGTGCCAAGTTTTGAAGAAATACGTTAACTAGAACTCCCCTAAATTGAGGGGTAAAAGTGTGGCTTACAAAACTTGTTCCTAAGCCTCATAAAAATTCAGAAATCGGTAATCCTGACCTAAAAATCGGTCTCATCGACCTTAGAAACCTGTACTTTGACTTCAATTATCAAAATCTAACAAAGTGATGGAATTTTCTAAGTTATGTAGGCCATTGACTTGAATTTCCGACTCCGACACGGCCGAAAACGGTTTCGCCGGCCCTGGAAACCCCTAATTTGGCGTCTCAAGCGTCAAAATCAAACGACCTTAGAAAATTCCAAGTCATGTCGGTCTTTGACCCTGATTTTCCGATCCACAACCTAAGAAAACGCTTCGCCGACTCCGAAACCCCCTAAATTTGACACCTCAAGCTTCAAAACACATGAAATCCTGAAAAACGCGGTAACTTGCGGGGGAAAGGGGGGTTAGAACCTCAAATTGGAGTTCGAAGCTTCAAATTTTGGGATCTAGGCTCCCAAAATCGAACTCAGCTGGAAAAAAATCTGGCCAATATTAGATAATTTCAATCGATCAAAAGAGCCAAAATCTATTGGCACTTTTGTGGCCCTTTTCACCTGTCGATCGTGCTCCACTTACTACTGTCCGGATCCTAGGTAGTACCTACCTAGAGAAGGTCCTGTCTTGAATAGGGCTATGCCCGTGAGGCTGCGTATATAATATATATATATAATTATTATATATTATATATATTATATATATAATATTATATATATATATAATATATATATATATATATATATATATTATATTATATATATATATATAATATATATTTATTAATATTAATGATTGATATTGGTCTGTTTCTCTAGGAACGTGAATTTATGTATAAAAAAGGCAAAAATCTCTCTCTTGT
>JABUQX010102540.1:0-7500 GCA_015478945.1 Trachelipus rathkii
CTGGTGCAGTCATGATTAGCAGGGGAGCGATTCCACCAAGATATGAAGTGATGGAGCTACAGTATCAAGCAAGATTGGATGATAATATGTTTGGGCTGACTATTGTTGAGAGCATCCAAGCGAGATGTCCACAGCAATTAAACCACTCCAGGAAAAGCTGTAAGCGAAAATTTTTACCTTAATATTATGTTCACCGATCGAAATTTAACATACAGTAACTATATGTAACTTTTGTATGAATAAAACTCATTTTTGGTGAACAAGTATATTTGGTACAGTTTTTCCCTTATTTTCTTTATATGCACATTTTTGTATGACAATTTGAGACAAAAAGAGGAGATAACTGTAGCTTAAAAAAGTTGACGTATAGACAAAAATGAGGTTATTTTCGTATTCAGAGGCCAAAAGTTAGTCAAAAACAAGTCACAGATCTAAGACAACGAAATGGCTGTTCCCCAGTGTTTTATTACATATACAGAAATTACATCGTTCAAAGAGGAATTATATTAAAATTTAGGAAGAAAGTGAATTATTCTTTTTCTAGTGATTTTTGAATAAAATCTTCTTTTCTCAATAACAATACATTCTAGAGTATTTTAATCTACGTTAATAAAGATGTCATTAACAAATCAGTTCATTTCTTCACAGCATGAAAAATTTATAGCAGAGAATTAATGATTTCATAAGTGTAAATGGAGAAGGAATTATAACAATGATCGGAGCCGGAGCCGGAGCCGGAGTCTGAGCCGGGTAATTTTAAAATGCTGGAGTCGGAGCCAGAGTCGGAGCCGGGTAACTTTGAAATACTGAGCAGGAAACAGGCAGTCGGGCAATTTTAAAATGATGGGAGGCCGGAAGCCGAGTCGGAGCAGAAAAAAAATTTACCGGCTCCGCAGCCCTGCTCGTGAGTAGAGTACCGAAGGTTTGTCAGTATGCAACATGGCTAGGCCGGGTGAACAACGCGTGTTCATTATTGTGAAGCATTTGCTTCTTACAGGAATGTCCGAATCACGAAGCAACGTGCGTTTCGAAGAAACTTTGATTTAGTCTCTTTGGCTCTCGTCTCCTCGAAACCAACAATTTTGAATTGGGTTCGAAATTTTAGAGCTACGAGTTCCGCAACACGTGGTCAAGGGAGGGAGGGGGGTTGGTCGACCACGCAGTGCCCGTACCCCTGAAAATGTTGCGCGAGTGAGACGTTCTGTCATCCAATCACCGTGGAGGTCGGCCCGGAAACATGCTGCTGCACTAGAAACATGTCCATGCGCTCGGTACGCGAACGTATTTTAGCACGAAAATCTTCGTTTTCACCCATACAAAATTAATAACAGGCAAATCACTGCCAAGTGAATAAATATAAAACTCAGGGTGAGTAACAAACGAGTGGTAATATGTAGGATATGCGTATTGTTTTTAGAACAATGAAAGCGAAAGTAGAGCCAAGTAGGTAGGTAGGTAGCCAAAATATAGTAAAAAACAGTCTCATAGACTGGTATTTGCTATATCTAACCCGAGGTGGACATACACGTTATATAGCAGCGCGAGAATAAGTGATTGTATTGCAGAAGCTTAGGAGCAAAATTTTTAAGAAATTAGGGAAGTAGGATATATTTTTAGTAATAATACCAACAAATAGCATTCCCATAGTACTGGTATTTGGGGTATAAACCAACCCAAGGTATTACGTATATATATATATATATATATACTATATATATATATATATTATATATATATAATATATATATATAATTATATATAAATATATATAATATATTATATATATATATATATAATACACCGTTATAAGCAGCGCGGGGAGAGGATTGTATTCAGAAAGCGTAGGAACAAAATTTGGCAAATTAGAGGTAGGATATTTTTTGTAATTAATAAAAACAAATAGCAGTCACATAGACTGGTATTTGGGGTATAACAACCCGAGGTGGACATGCGCCTTACGTAGCGGTGCAATGAGAGGAGAAGTGCATGATACTCTATTTAAGGCCAATAATTGCGGTAGATATAGGTTTTGGGGATATACTGTCTATTTGACGCAGTACAACCAGATCCTCTCTCTCTCCTCTTCATTTCTTTTTCTTTTCCCCTCTCTCTCTCTCTTCTCTATCTCTCTCTCTCTTCTCTCTCTCTCTCTCTCTCTCTTCCGCTCTCTCTGCTCTCTCTCTCTCTCTCTCGTCAATGTAGCTTGATAATGAATGACATTTTAATAATATTTATATTTTATTATATTATATATATTATATATATATATATTATATATATTATATATATATTATATCTATTATTATATATATATAATTGGCGTATCCAGGGGGGGGCCAGGGAGCCATGGCCCCCCCCATGTATTGAATAAAAAAATTTTAAGTATATTCCGTTAATAATATAAGTGCAGAGTTAAATTAATTAACGATAAATTAAATTTAAAATTAAAATTAAATTATTAATTAAAAATTAAATTATTAAGTTAATTATAAAACGTTTTGCACCTTTCATAGGTACGGTGTTAACTAATATTGCATATTTAGTGTATTAAAGATTGTGGAACATATATATTAAATATTCTCTTCTTGGGTAAATGAAACGCAGATTCTAAGATCATCTTATAGTTTCTGACTTCTAGAAGGCCAGGTCGGGAAGAGTCTTTCCTAAGTGGCCCTTCTTCTCTGTTAAACACGTTGGGGTTTATTGCTCAAATTGCGTATTGTTTTTTGGAACAAAGAAGAGGTAAAGGAAACACAGGAATTGGTATTTGTTCGGGACGTATCAAGCTTCAAGAAAGCCATGAATCGTTTTTCAAAAACATAAGGCACTCATATTCATTAAAGAATCCGGATTGGAAGAGAGATTTTGCTGAAAGAAGGCCGGCATCAGGGAAAAATCGGAAGCTCGACACAGATTGAGCCAGCAAGGGGGTGCCGAAGTCAGTCGAAGCGGCTAAATTCCAATTTTTGAAGCAATATCGATTCCTCTTGGTAAGAAAAAATATATCAGACTTACGTGGACTCTAATCAGGTCGATCGAACTCCTTTGGAGTCATCGTGGACACGATGACATTTTCGGTCTTTTAAGATATCATGCTAATGCTGGAGACCATGTTCTTTCAAAACATTTAAAAACTAGTGGTAGAAATGGCATGCATGTATACCAGTTTCACAGTCCAAATGCTCATATTCAGTCCTTTGACGCATCCCATGAAAAAAACTCCTGCAAAACATAAAAAAATTTTTTTTTTTACTTGATCCTAGCGATTGAGACGAACGATGTGTCCTAAAAGACATTTTCGTGGTGTGCGCGTTCGGTGGTACTGGATACTTCTCATCGTCAAGAGAGGATTTTTTTTTGGTTTCGTGCTCACAGATGATTTGACGGGAATAAGTCTGGCAAGATTTGGAAGAAAAGAAAGTAACTGAACTGTTGGTTGAATTACAATAGTTTTAGGAGGACACATGGTAGACGGTGCAGGCAGCAGTAAGTAGTGAGTTCGCAGTGTCAGGAAAGTATAAAGGAAAACAATGTCACACAAGCTATTATAACTCGCTGCTTTTTTTCTTTGACTTAAATTTATGCCTTACAGGCGTTTCTAAAGTTCAGAATATTTGAAATGCATTTGGAATCATTATCAGAAATGTGAATATTTTTATTTTAGAGTGCTAAGAGGAAAATTGCTTTTTTAGAAACTATAAACAAGCGAGTAGCAAAGAGATTAAACAGTTGGTGAACTCGCTGTGCCAACGCAGGAATCGGTTTTGATTATGTTAAGAGACACGTAAACCCCCGATAATGGAGCTTTAGAACAGCAATGTGAAGTTGGAATCAGTAAAAAGTAACTTAGTCTCTAAAATGTTTTATAGATGCATTTTTCTGATTTCCTTTTTTGTTTTAAACACTATTAAGGTTTAACATACAATCTTTTTCAACGATTAGAGATCACCGTTATTGATTTGTGAGTGCAATATATTGGAAAGTGAATCGTAGTTCAAAACTAATTGTGAAGCCATCTGAGAAGATGCAACATTTAGAATTTCAGTGATTTTTTGAGAATGGTGTAAGCGCAATCTGAACTCCTGAGCTGGGATATTTAAAATTGCGGGTGCCAAGAGTACAAATTCCAAAATACAGAACAACTTCCTACTACGAACCAACAGACATGATTATCGCACATCTATTTTTGATTACCCTATCTTTTGTTGATTTAATTCCAGCATTGGAGAGAGGTTTTTTAAATCATAAAGGAAATGATACTTTCCTTGCAAGTTGTGTCTACCGAAGCAGCTGTAATGTGTGCCATATACGAGGAATAAAAGACTGTCGTTTTACAAGGAAGATTCTCGAAGCCCAAATGCAGATTTAGTAAAGCAAGATGGAATTTATGGAAGGTTGAGAATGCATTACCAGCACAGATCATCCAACACGCAATAGACGAATAGTTTTCGTGGTTCGCTTCACATTTTAATATTACATCTCTCGTTGCAATATGGCAATTTTACTCGGATCTACTTGGCTCCGAAGAAAAACTATTTCAACATTAGACGGTCTGAAACCTACTTAAGAAACTGATTAGAGATGAAAGGCTTACTAGACTTGCCCTCCTCTAACGTACATCGAATGACTTTGCTCACTCTCATGCCGGCGATTAAAGTTAACAATCATGATAAGTGTTTTAGTAACTTTAGATAAAGTTCTTTCCATTTTTTCTTTAGAAAATGTAAAATTTGGTCCTGTTTCCACTTTATATATATATATATTATTTATTATTATACTATATATTTATTATATATATAAGATATATTATTAATTAATATATATATATATATAATATATATATTATATATTATATATTTATATACTATATATTATATATATATATATATACTTATATTACGTATATTATATATATATATATATAATATAATATATTATAATATATATATTATATATATATATATATATATTAAATATATACTTACCGATACCTTTTTATTTGTTCTACAATACAGATATCATTGTTTAATTTTTTGTATGTACTTTTTTTTATATATATATATATATTATATATATAATATGTTTTTATATTTTTATAAAATAATATATGTTATTTATAAATTTATCAAACATTTTTATTAAATTATTATATATATAATATAGTATATGATATTATTTTATTTATATATAATATATAATATATATATATATATATATTAATATATATATATAGATATTATATATATACTATAATATCGTAAATCATTTATATATATTATATATATAAATATCTATATATATATTATTTATATTATTTTATAATATATATATATATATAATATATAGAAATTTATTTTTGCAAGCTGCATTATAAATAATAAAATCCGGTACGCCACTGCTATAATATATATATTTAATTATATAATAATATATTATTTATTATATATATATATATATAGTATACATGTTTATTTTTTTTATGTACTATTTTTGGAAAGATAGAAATCATTCATTTATATTTTAGAGTATATATATATATATATATATACATATATATAATTTTATTACATTTATAATATATTTATATTGAATATATTTTATATATATAATATATTAATATATATTATATAGATATATATATATAATATATATAATATGATATATATTGCTTTAATATATATATATAATTTATCATATATTGATATATATATATACCTTTATAATATATATATATATATATATTATTATTATTAATATATATATATTATATATATAATTATATTATATAATATATATACATATATTAAAATTATATTATTATATATATATATATCATATATATTATATATATATAATTATATAATATTATATATATTATATATATATAGTATGTATGTATATATATATTATATATTATATATATATTATATAATATGTAATATATATATATTATTATTATAATTTTATATATTAGTAGTATATAATACTAGCAATAAATACATATAGTATATACTTATTATATATATTATATATAATATATATATATATATGATAATATAGTTATATATTATATATATATAATTATATATATATTATTATGTATTTATATATTATATATAATATAAGTATTATATATATATATTAATATATATATATTATATATATATATATATATTATACTATATATATAATATTTATACTATACATTATATATTATGTACGTGATCTCTATGGTTGTGTGTGAGAAATTGAGTATAAACTGACACCATAATGCTTCTTCATGTGGAATGCTATACCGGAGAGATCTTTTCTGCAGCTGAGTATGCAATACATAAACAGCCCCAACACTGATACTCATTTTCGTGACTACTACTCTTGCTAAGTTTCATATTCTGGAAGATCTTTTCCTGCCATTTATAGGATTTAGTGTGTATAACTAGGTTTTACCCTCAGTTTCACTTCTTTGTTATTTTTGTTTTTTGAGGACCAGGTCCACACCCCAGATTGTAGATAGGATTAGGAAAAATAAAACTGGAAAGTACAACCAATTCTCATACAACCTTCCAAAGAAGGCGGTCACAAGATATAACCTAGTGACTAAAGCTTCAAATAATATCACTTAATACTATTATATATATCTACTATATTTATATATATTATCTAATATATATTATATATATTACTATATTTATATATATATATTATATATATATATAGTAGATATATAATATATATACTATATACTATATAGTATGAGCTGATTCTATGTCTTTGAACTCTTAAATGTATAAATATCACAGTGTCTTATGGCTGAAAGTAAAAACTTCTCCAGATGATCCCGTCCTTTTAGCGTTACCATAGTATAGTAATTTATATTATCTATTATATTATATATATATATATTATATATATAATATATATATATATATATTATATATATTATATATTATATATAATATACTATATATATATATATATATTATTAATATATTATATATTATATTAGTATATAATATATTACTTATGATATATATTGAACAGCTAAAGGACGTGGGAATTCTCTGGAGAAAGTTTTTTATTTCAGCCAGTTTTAGACACTTGAATATTTAGTATATTAAAAAGTCTCAAAGACATAGAATAGCTTCAAAATACAAAATGTAGATAAAAAAAAAAAAAAAAAAAAAAAAAAAAAAAAAAAAAAAAAAAAAAAAAAAAAAACACCGACGCAAAGAATTTTTTGAAATACAAATAAAAATCTCATGGCTAGATATTTGACACTTTCTGCACATGCAACGTCTGTGATAAAATTTTGAAGACAATGATTGTAGTGCAAAATAAGAATAACCTATTACTGATTGGGAATCTTTGTAAGTAAAAAAAAAGAGGAAAAATCAATTTGGAACAATTGATAAATCAATAACAGGTGCAAGTAGAAGGAGCAAGAAAAATTGGAAATGTTAAATGTTGAATCTAATACAAGTAAGTCTAGGCGGGTAGGGG
>JABUQX010102540.1:15000-20000 GCA_015478945.1 Trachelipus rathkii
ATTTATTTATTTATTTATTTATTTATTTATTTATTTATTGTAAAGGTGTATAACTTATTTATATCGCGTATATATTGTGAGTTTAAAACTTGTAAATAATTTTGTAATGGAAAAAGTTAAGATTATGTTAAAACTTAAAGGTTGCCCTTGACACAGAGCGTTTATAGTAGTAATTTATTATTGTATTGCTATTGTTAAAAATTGAGATTGCTTACCGTTATAAAGTATAAAAGTCGTTGCCTCCAAATTTAAGAGATTGGTGTTGCCAAAGTTATTTCCACTGTAGTGGGTTGTCCAAACGAGTTAAGAATTAACGGCATAGTTTGGTTGTCTCTTTTAAGAGGTGAATTGTAGAGTTGCTTAGTTCTACTATAGCTCATTTATACATATATATGTATATAATATCTAATATCCATTAATAATAATATATAGTGAGACTTAACATAATTAGATTGCAATAAGTATTATTCATAGTATATAATATTAATTTATTATCTTTATATGTTATTAATATTCACTTATTATTATTGTTATTATTATATATTTAATATTATTTAATATTTTATTTTTCCAAATATTTAAATTTATATATTGCAGTATCATTACCATTGGGCTAATTTATTAGTGATGTATTAATGCTACTTTATTACAATTATATTATTATTATTGTGAATTGGTTTATTTTTGTGGTAATTTAAATATTCATTATTTTATGCAACCAATTTGGGACTGGCCTTAAATAAATTCCAAAAATCAAGTAGTTTCGAACCTGCCGTCGCCTCATTGCCTTAGAATTCATCCTTTCACTCCAATATTATTTCTTCATCAGTTATTGTGTCGTGATTCCACGACTATATATATATATATATATATATCATATACATTTTTTTATATTCTATATATATATATATATATATATATATATATATATATATTATATTATGATATATATATATATATATATAATATATATATATATAATATATATATATTATATATATATATATATATTTACAGTTGTCACCACCACCCACGGGCAGAGTCCTATTCAGGGAGGGGGTGTTGCATGCTAAAATTTCATCCGCTAGCGCAAATTACGCAGATGAGCAAGAACGCAGGCCTTAAAGTGAGGGAATTAAATCAGCAGGAAACACAGAAATGGAAAACAGAATTCCACAGAACAGAGGTTACTGGAAAGAAGGAGGTCACCACAGCAACTAGCCTGGAGTTACCAATATCTACAGAAAACTCGTGCGCAGACACAGCCCCCTTGTGCTACGAGGACGTCGTAAAGGTGGTCGTAGCGAGTGGTAAGTTCCCTCGAACACCTGCCGTGCGGTACCTATAGAAAAGAGAAAAAGTACCAACATGCGCGCCTCAAGATAGAGGGTCAAGTGAACTGGAAAGTACAGAACAGTTTATAAGCATTTTGGCTTTTGACTCGACCCTGTCCAAAAACCGGGTGAAACCAGAGCCCCCCCCAGATATGAGAACAGTACTCCATACAAGGGCGGATGAGACCCTTGTATAGCTGGAGTAACTGAGAAGATGAAAGAGATACGAAAGTTAGAAGGTGTTTTAGAGAGGGAGATTTGTAGAAGTTGGGTTTTTAAAGAATTGAAATTCACTAGGTTAAGGATTCTTCAAAGCTAAATTCTATCCGGATCAGCGAGAATAGAATCGGAAAGATTTAAGACGAGAGGCAATTCTGAAGTAAAATGGGAGCAGAATTGAAATGAGTTGAAGAATGAAGGTCGAGTCATCGGCATATGAGTGAATAGAGTTAGATGTGCAGGTGAGAAGATCATTAATGAAAAGTAGGAATAAAGTAGGAGATAAGACAACCTTGAGGAACACCACTATTGACAGAAAAAGAAGAAGTCGTCCATCAACCAGCCGATATTGAGCGACTTGAAAGAAAACTAGACATAAGTAAGCAAAGAGAAGAAGGAAACCCAAAGGAGAGCTTGGAGAGCAGTGACGCGTGCCATACCCGGTCAAAATGTTTGGATATGTCAAGCGCCACCACGCAAGTCTCCCCGTAGTTCCTAAGGCGGAAAACCATAAATCGGTTAAATAGGAAAGTATATCACCAGTAAACCTCGAATGCCGAAAGCCGTACTGGCAATCGGAAAGAAGAGAATGAGATTCCAGAGTGTCTAAGAAGTGAGAGTTAAGAAGGATTTCAAAGATCTTAGATAGAATACAGTGAAGAGCTATAGGGAGTAGTTAGAAGGATCAAAGCGGCTTCCTTTTTTCGAATAGGTTGTCATGTGCGTAATTCCACACTGAGGAGAAGTGTTAGTACTGAGGCATAGATAATATAGTTGAATGAGGGGAGGATAGCTCGGAAGCACACTCACTCAAAACTCGGGGAGGAATGCCATCCAGGCTCCCAGCCTTCCTAAACTTCATAGATCTCAGGAGATCATGCACCCAATCAAATGTAATCACAGTCTAAGACATAGGACACCTGAGAGGAGAAGGAGGGAGAGGAATGCCAGAATCGTCCAAGGGTTGAGTGAGGAGAATAGAGGCTCCGAAGAATTGGCCTTTTTCAGTTGAGAGTTAGCACAGAGCCAATCAGATCGAATGAAGAGGAGGAAGGCAGATTTAAGAGGTATTCGAGATGTTTTGCAGAGGCCAGAAAGTTTGTCAGTAGGAGAACAAGGAGGTTAGCGCACTTTCGCTTGATGAAAGCCCGCTTTGCTGCGTTGAAGAGTATCTTGCAACGATTTCTAGCTTGAGTGAAAGATTGCGAGCAGTGACGGGGAGAATGGAATTTTTCCAGCTCCGAAAGCGCTGTCTCTAGCCTAAATGGCCAGAGAAGAACAAGCACGATCGAACCGTGGATTATGAGGAGAGAAAGATTTATTGAAGAAGGAAGAACCTGCTCATGCCGTCAACGTATTACAGCTCCCAGCCATAGTAGCAGAAGCCGAAGCGTCATCAGAGTCAATAAGCAGTCATTCAGATTATAATTAGCGTTGTAGCGACGCAGGCCCCCCAGATCAGCCGCGATCAAAGTGCAGGAAAAAACACATACGGACAAGGTGGAGCTGTTGGAGAGAAAGTATTAAAGTTAGGAGATAATAAGGTTTGGTCAGATTTACCAATAGAGCGAAGATGGTGTATTTATAGAGGAAGGACTATTGGTGAAACATAGGTCAAGAGTGTTCAAAAATTGGTTGGGACGATCCGGAATGTGTGTAAGTTCTTTGATTAGGTTGCTCCAGATCGTTGAGAATGCCGAATGATTCGGTCTCCTCCCCACCTAAATCAGTATGAGAGGACCCCAACCATTCAGTTTTGTGTAACATTGAAATCCCTAAATAGAGGACCTCAGTAGTTTTGGATGAGAAGATGATAACAGTCTCGTGAGAAGGTTGTTAAAAATTATTCAAAGAAATAGTGTAAATCTGTTTCTGTTAAGAAGAACAGTACAGAAACACAAGATCATTGTAGTAGAAGGAAGAAAGGTTTTGAGAAAACAGAGCTCGAAGTTAGAGGATTCGAGACTTCACGACACCGTGTTACAGAGTATTAATGTTTAACATGAGGCAACACTCACCCTTCAGACGAAGTTATGAAATAAGTTATAGTTAGATATCAATTAAACGAGTTAGGAGGGGAAATTGCTTAGGTCATCTGAGCTCAGACAAGAGCAAAAGGTGTAGGGTTAGAGTTGAGGAGAGGTGAGTATTCCACAGAGCGCAAAGTTGGGTTTAAGCAGCATGATGTTAGTGAAGTTAATGAAGCCGCGTCAGACGCGATCTGCGATCTTTCACAGCACACACACACACACACACACCAAACACACACCACACCACCCACACACACACACACACACACACACAGCACAAATAAGAACAATAACAAAAAGACTAAAACAGAAGGAAGAATCGGGTGAATTGAAAACTAAGCTAAATCCTAATTTAAAAATTTAAGTACTAAATTAAATGTAAATAAAAATGTACTCCCTATACGCTGAAAATAAAAACTTAAACTAAAAGTACTTTACTAACCTTACTAAATTTATTAAAACCTCAACTAAGAAAAAAATGAACAATTTGAAAGCTAAAACTTATGTATACTAAAATTTAATTAAATAACAAAGTATACTACGTATACCTGAAAAAATAAAACTTAAACCTAAACAACTTGCTACCCTTACTAAAATTTATTAAAACCTACAAAAGAAAAATTAAAAAACTTTAAAAAAAAATCAAAGTAAAACTTATCGTTTTAAAACTCCAAACTTTAAACCTCGCCGAAACGAATAAATGATTAATTACCGAGTGATACAATTTAATAAAACTTTCAATTAAAACAAAATATGAGATTTGAAAAATCACAGCACACTTTTACTAAACAACAGAGCATACCATATATATATTATATATATATATATAGTATATATATATATATATATATATATATATTATATATATTATATATATATAGTATATATATATGTATATAGTATATATAGTATATTATATATATATATATATATATATATATATAGTGAGTATAATATATATATTATATAATATATATATATATTATATATATATATAGGTGATAATTGGTTTAAAACTCAACTCATATCTCAAAAACTCAATAGATACAGGGAAAAGGAATACATTGTTGAATCCTGGTAACATTTTAGTGCGGAAAATGTAAAAACAAAAAATTTGAAAAAAAAAAATTATATCTCAAAAACTACAATATAACTACAGCGAAAAGAAATACATTTTTTGGAATCCTGGTAAAACTTTTACCATGTGAGAAATGTAAAAAAAAAAAAATTATTGGTTATAAATTATAATATGATTAGAGAGCCTATTTAGAGACCTTTTATTGGTCCTCGTTAAAATAAATAGACTTTCTATTTAAATTTTGTTTTTTTAAACTAAAGAATACCCCAAGGGTAATAACCGCACCGATGGCAGGAGTCGGGGTTCTCGCCTTCGGGGAAACCTACGGGTTAGGAACTA
>JABUQX010102541.1:0-10000 GCA_015478945.1 Trachelipus rathkii
AAATTTTGAATTAATTATTAAATAGGAATACAATTAGAAAGAAAAAGAATTAGGAGTTGATAGGAATGTGGGATTTATGTATAATAATATTTTTATAGGTTAAAATAAAATTAATTTTGTTTAATTATAATAAAAAATTATAATAAATGAAGAGAATAGGAGATGGATTAGATTATAATTTGAATATTGAATAGGAAGAGTTATAAAGAAATTGATAAAAGAAGTTAGTTGAGAAATATAGAATAATTTTGAAGTAATTTAATTATACAGATAATATTAATGAAGAAATATTTGAAAGATATAAAAATATTTAAAAGTCTTTATACAATGTTTTAAAAGATATTATATTTGAAAAGTAGCGTATATATATATATATATATATATATATATATATATATATTAAATATATATATATATATATATATAATATATATATAGTATAAATATATATATATATATATATATATATATATATATATATATATATAAATATGAGTAATTGTGTATAATATAAAAGTATAATGGATTTTGTTGTTTTTAAAGATTTTTATTGATTTAAAATTGGAAGATAAGATAAATAGATTTCTACGAAATTTAGAATTAATAATTGGTAGGTAAAATGGTAAATTGATAGATAGGTATTAGACAGAGAATAGAGATAGAATGATAGTTGAAATATTTGAAAAGAAATTAAGAAATTAAATAGTTAGATAAATATTTTTCGTAGGAATAGAAATTTAACGAGAGAATTAAAAAAGATCCCGAATAAATCAAATGAAATGAGATTTTTTTGGAGTTTAGTGAAATTTAGGGAATTATAAAATGTGGAAAGTAAAAATATAAATATAAGGATAATTTAAGTTTAATATTTTCAAATTTTTAATATAATTAATAAAGGTATAAATAATAGAAGACATAAGTGAAGGTATATAATAGTTTTTAAATAAAATGAAAAAGATAGAAGAGTATATAGATGTGGAAGTAATAATAGTTTTTATAAAAAGTAATTTAAAGGAAATGGGTTAAGGTTTGTTGTATTGAAAATGGATCTACATTATGAAGAGATTAAAATGATTGATAGAAATTAATTATTAAATAATAGAATATAATATTTGATGAAAATGGTTTAATATATTTATTTTTTTATTATTTATAAAAGTTATATTTAAAATAGCATATAAAAATTGTAAAGATTTTTTTTTTTTTTTTGAAATTTTATAAATTTAATAAAGAAGTAATTATAGTTAAAATAAGTATATATCAAAAAGATAGATGAATATAGTGAATAATGATTATGATAAATGAAATGAGTTTAAAAATTGAATGAAGAATGATTGATTTTTAAATATGAAAATAGAATAATGAGGAGGAGTGAAGGAATGGTGGAGTTGAGGAAGGAAGGAGTAGAGTAGTGTGAGAGATGTAGGTTTTTGAATAGAGGAAGAATGAGGATGAGATGAGGAATGTTTTGATTATATATATATATATATATTAATATAAATATATATATATATATATATATAATTATTATATATATATATATTATTATATTATATAAATTATTAAAAATATATTATATTACTATATAGTATATATATATATTATATATACTATACTATATATTATATATATATATATATATATTAATATTATGATATAATATATATATATATATATATATATATATATATATAATATATATATATATATATTAAATATATATATATATATATATATATATATATATATATATATATATATATATATAATATATATAATATATATATAAATATATATACTATATATATATATATATATATAATTTTTAAGTGTTATAGATAAGGAAATGATATTAAGGAGGGGTGTAAAAAACAAAAAATTAAATAAAATTAAGAGAATGAGAAGAAGAGGCTTTAAAGTGAGGGAATTTAAATTGAGTAGGAAACAAGAAGATGGAAGAGAATTCGAACAGAGGTGGAAGGAAAGAAGGAGGAGAGAGAAATAGTCATGGAGTTGATGAATATAAAACAAAATATGTGCAAATAAACAAGCAACACATTGTGATAAGAAGGGAGGTATTAAGGTGGTGGCAGAGTGGAAAGTTATCAGAGATTGGATACAGGTACACTATAGAAAAGAGATAAAGAAAATAGGCAGAAAGATAGAGGTAAGTGAAATAGGAGAAAAAGGAAAAGTTGATAAGTATTTTGATTTGATACGACCATATCAAAGAGGGTGAACTGACAGAATATGAGAGAGTAAAATAAGGGAGGATGGGCATTGTATAAATGGATGTAAATGTGAAGAGGAAAAGTATAGAGTCTAAAAATACATTATTGAGGGCTAGAAAGTTGTGATGTGAGTTAAGAATTTTTTTGTTTTATGTTAGAGATGTTTATATTGTAGAAGGAGACGCAGAGAACGTAGAAAAGAAGAATAGGAAAGTTAGAAGGTGTCATAGAGAGAGGGGAAGATTTGTAGAAGTTGAGTTTTTAACGATTGAATTAAAGGTTAGAAGAGGAATTATTGTGGAGGAAACTGAGAAGAATAGAATATGAAATACCTGAGAAATTAGGCAATTCTAGAAGTAAAAGAAGGAGAAGAATTGAAATAAGTTGAAGAATGGGGTCGAGTCATCGGATATGAGTGAATAGAGTTAGAAAAGTATAAGGTGAGAAGATATTAATGAAAAGTAGGAATAAAGTAGGCGATAAAACAGAACTGAGGAACACCACTATTGAAAGAAAAGAAGAAGAAGTAGCATACCAACAGATGATATTGAGCGAATTTGAAGAAAGATAGACATAGTAAGCAAAAGAGAAAGGAGGAAAACCCAAAAGGAAGGGGAGCTTGGCGACGCAGTGACGCGTGGCATATCCGTCAAATGCTTTGGAATATGTCAAGCGCCACCAAGCAAAGCCTCCCCGTAGTTCCTAAGGGCAGACAACCATAAATCAGTAAGATAGGAAAAGTATATCGCCAGTAGATCCTCGAGCGCCGAAAGCAGTACTGGCGGATCGGAAAGAAGTGAATGAGATTCCAGATGATCTAAGAAATGAGAGTTGAGAAGAGTTTTCAAAAGATCTTAGATAGAATACAAGTAAGAGCTATAGGGCGATAGTTAGAAGGATCCAGAGCGGCTTCCCTTTTTTTCGGAATAGGTTGGCATGGTGCGTGTTCCAACACTGAGGGAAAAGTGGCTAGTATTGAGACATAGAGAATATAGTTGAACGAGGGGCGGGATAGCACGGAAGCACACTCCCCTCAAAACTCGGGGAGGGAATGCCATCCGGCCACCCGCCTTCCTAACGTTTCGTAGATTTCAGGAGCCCAATGCACCCGATCGAATGTAATCACAGGCAAAGGCATATGACACCTGAGAGAAAAAGGAGGAGGAGGAATGCCAGAAACGTCCAGTCTAGGGTTGAGGAAAATAGGAGGCCGAAGAGATGGCCTTTTCAGTTGGAGAATAAGCAACAGAACCATCCAGAGCGAATAAGAGGAGGAAGACAGATTTACAGAAGTTGTTAGAGATGTTTTTGGCAAGAGGCCAGAAAGATTTGTCAGTAAAGGAGAACCAAGGAGGTTAGCGCACTTTCAATTGATGAAAGCCCCCTTTGCTCGACGAAGAGTATCCGCTGCAACGAATTTCTAGCTGAATGAAAAATTAGCAAGAGTGATAGGAGAACGAGAATTTTCCACTGCTCCCGATACGCACTGTCTCTAGCCTGGATGGCCAGAGAACAAGCATGATCGAACCATGGATTATGAGAAGAAATATATATATATACAGGGTGTTTACGAAATAGGGGGACAAATTTTGAGGATATTATCTTTGTACCATTACAAGTGTTTTGTCTAAATAAAGTTACCTGTAAAGTTCCTCATTTAGTAGGTAAATGAGTTAGGAAGGTGGAAGATGTATGATGTGAATTTTGGTGTTTATGTTCCGTAGATGTGATTATTATTATTATTATTATTATTATTATTATTATTATTATTATTATTATTATTATTATTATTATTATTATTATTATTATTATTATTATTATTATTAGTAGTAGTAGTAGTAGTAGTAGTAGTAGTAGTAGTAGTAGTAGTAGTAGTAGTAGTAGTAGTAGAGTAGAATATCATTAATTATTATTATTATTATTAATATTATTATTGCTTATTATTATATTATTATTCTTATTCTTATTATTCCTTATAATTGTTATTATTATTAATATTATTATTATTATTATTATATTATTAATTATTTTATTATTTATCATTATTATTATGATTATTATTAATATTATTTATTATTTTATTATTATTATTATTAATTATTAATTATTATTATGATTATTATTATTATTATTATTATATTATTATTATTATATTATTTTATTATTATTAAATCTATTATACTTTTGTTATTATTATTCCTGTTCCTATTCGTAATATTACTATTATCAAAATAGTAATATTGCTTAATCAAATAATTATTGTTATTAAGAGCATTAATATTTTTATTAGAATATTAGGAGTTATTATTATAATTTGCTCTATATTTGTTTATATTGTTATTGCTTGTATCCGTTTTCCCGAGTAAATATTGCTCGAATACTATCAACAAATATTCCTAGTATTATCATCCTATCTCTGTAATGAAGGTGTACTATCAAGCACCTAATGCAGTGTCTAATATTAGAAGAACAGGCAATACCCTGTTCTACTATAGGTTACTACTTTACGTTGCAAGAGTTTCCGTAGCCAACTCTGTCACATCTACGGAACATAAACACAAATATTCACATCATACCCCTTGCACCTTTCTAACCATTTACCTACTAAATGGAGAACTTTACAGGTAACTTTATTTAAGACAAAACACTTGTAATGGTAAAAGATAATATCCTCCAAATTTGTCCCCTATTTCGTAACACCCTGTATATATATATATATATATATTATATATATATATATATATATTAATAATATATATATATATATATAATATTATATATATAATATATATATATATATATATTATATATATATATATATGTAATTATATATATATATTATATATAACTCGAGTTTTGCTATTAATATAATTGTGTTACCATGGTACGGGACGGGGACCCAACTCAAATGAACCCACCAGCCTCTTTCCCCAACCTCCTCCGCCCTTAATGAAAGACTTTACAATGGATTATTACTTTTTGCACTAGTATTGATTAAATATAGGAAGGTTGGCTTGAGAAAATATCTGCATTTTCTAATAAAGAGTATGTTTCTATTTTCATCATATATTGCCAAGCTTGATAAATACTCTATCACTTGGAACATAAGTTGGAGGACAAGGCAATGTATTCCTTGCAGAGTTTCTCAAGCGTGGGTAAACCATTTTGCCTAACTTTCCACAAACTGACAGGATCCTCATTTGTATCTAGTCGTTTTTTCCTGTAATAGTTTTCAATCATTTTGCACTACATCTTTTAGTAATAGTACTACGTGTGTTTCTTCATCACTACTGGACTGTAGAAGTTCTTCTAGTGAATCTGCTATTGATTTACATTGTAGAAGGTGTTGGTTTTTTGTAGATTTCGTTTTTTTCTTTTAATTGGGTGGCGAATAAATAGACTGGTTCGGATTGAAGTTTTTTCAACTGCAACAAAGTGACGATTAACTTGTTCTAATATTGTTTAACAAAAAAAATTGCCTTTATAACGGGGATGTTAAGTTAAGTTGCAATAGTATGAAGGTCATTAAATTTCACAGCAGAACCAAACGTTTTTCTAGCTCTAGTTTAATTACATCTTTCATTCTTTTTAAACCGGTTCATCATTTTCATTCGAAGAATGGTTCAAAATGCTTCTTAGCGTTGAGATTAATGGTATTACATCGGAGAAAGAAGCTGTAGAGGCGCTGATTTTTTTTTTTGGTAATTTCCTCAAATGGTTTCAATAGCTTATTGCAGTGTGATATGATGTCATTTTCCAAACACATTAGTAAGAATGTTAACTTTGGATTACGAACTGGCGTACAAAGCAAGAGAGGTTTTTTGAGGCAATAACCATTCTTCCATCATGTGAAGTGTACTATATTCCCAGGAAGTTGGAATGTTTTTGAATAACATTAAGAATATGGAATAACTCAAGCCTTTTTTGAATTCCCTTCAACTCTTTTTCATTTCCAGATTCATCTTAAAGTTTTTTTATTATAAAATTCTTTATCAAATCTCGACAATAAATATCCGCGCAACATCCGCAGGGCAAAGCGCGGATGCGGATCTTTAATAATGTGCGGATGCACCGAGGATGCGGATGTTACCTGCATCACTATCACAGAGTCAGAATGACTATTTGACTATGTGGCATGTGCCATATGCGCATCTAGCCACGTACTACGATTTCTGACGATCCCCCTCCTCTCCCTATTTTTGGTTCTCAAAAAGACGAAAAGTCTAAAACCCTAATTTTTCATTTTTTTTTTTTTATATACATGACATTATATCGGGGGAGGAACGAAATATGGGGAGAACGAGAGAGTTTCATCCCTTCAGGGTGTCGGGAGAGGGGAATAAAGATTTTTTTTCCGGCCTCTAAAAAATTTTTTTTGGAAAAAATTAAGAAAAAATATCGATATATCGCTTAAGAAAATATGGCCAAGAAATATCGATATATTGAGCCCAAAATATCGATATCTCGATATATCGATGTTTTTGGCCATCCCTACTATTTACTTTTTCAACATCCCTACTACCAAAGAAATTAAGCAAGATAATAGCTGTGGCAGATTATCATCAAATAAATAAATTTCATGGTTAAAATTTATTATTAAAATATTTACAAGTTATTTATTTATTATTATTAAACTTCGCTGTTTAACTTCGTGTGCAAAACGTTTTCAAGATGAAGTGTGTTGTACCAGGATTAAATATCAAAAGTAACTTAATTTAATTTTCATGAGCCTTAGTTTATTATTGGTTAGTTTGGCTTGCAGATTATCAATAACATTTGTATAGGCTACTCCTTGCAGAAGAACATAAGAAAATAGAGCCCAGAAGTCACTGGGCCAATCTAGACTGCCCCATTCAAAAATATGTATTGTTGCAATTTGCTTTGAATGGCTCCTCTTAGATTAAATATTTATCACAAAAAATAATTAACCCCATGATTGGTAATTATGTAGCACAGTCTTCCAAGCTGGCATTTTATAGTAATCAGCTCTAAAGTTTAAGTATATTTTTTATTGACCTATACTAAGTAAAATGGGCAATTTCTTAGTTCTGGTGGAACACTAATGATTCCTACTCTATTGATATTAAAAAGGCCATATATACTGAAATAGGTAATTGTAGAGCAATGCTCAATATAAAAACATTGATTTTTTTTTTTAACAATAATCAATGTTTTGATAGGGTTTCATGCAATAGTGCCACATCTAATTGTGGTTTTTATATATATATATATATATATAATATATATATATTATATATAAATATATATATATTTAATTATAGATAAATATTATATATATATACTATATATATATATATATATATATATAATATATTTGGTTTAGGACACTGTTAGTTCACATTACGACAAGTTTTATTAAGTACAGAATATAGAGTAAATCTGAGTATACTGAACAAATCTTATAACTTTAATGAGTTAGATATGGCAATGTTTTTTTGACATTCTTGCATAGGGAGGAAAAATATTTTAAAAAATGATTAGATATCAGAAAAAAAAAATTAAATTTTTTGATATACTGAGCATTGTTCTACAATTACCTTGAAATATATTACTTCTCAGAAAACTAATTTCACTTATTAAAAAAAAAAAAATGGAATGTTGGTTTTATAGTAATTACAAAGATTACCTTATTGAAACTAGGAGTACAAAATAAATGGAAATGGATTAAAGAAAAACTAATGTAGTGTGTAATAGTAAATTCACACAAAAAAAATTTAAAAAAAGTAGACAATAAAAGTAAAAATATATACCTACTGAAACTAATATTGACTAGGCCCTATACTTTAACTATCTTTTGCCTGTCTAAATATTTTGCATTAATATATATATATATAATATATTATATTATATATATATATATATTATATATATATATATATATTATATATATATATATAATATATATATATATTATATAATTAATAACTATATATATATATTATATATATCTATTATATATCTATTATAATATATATATATATATATATATATATATATATATATATATATATATATATATATATATATATATATATATACACCAGTATATAGGCTATATAGAGTAGCCTATATCATTAGGTCATAGCAAAAAAAAAAAAAAAATCCCATGTTCCTATGTATTGACTTGATAAATAATTTTTTTTTTTTTCATAATAAAAAATAAGTTAATTTTTAAAGCTTTTACTTCAGATTATATCAATAACCCCCCTCATGATTAAGGTACTTACCCTTATATGGGCACTTCAAATTTTTAGTATTCTATATGATTAACCATAAATAATATGTCAAAATGATTATATTAATATATCATTATTATAAACAAAGCTATGAGTAGAGAAAAAAGTTTAATGGGGGTATCGATCATACAAAAATTTCAATAATAAAAGATAGATACCTTTATATCACTCTTTCTCTATATACTGCGCTCCCAATACAGGATTATAAAAAAACAAAAACAAATCCTTGTGTTATTGGTATCCACAAGTTTTATATGAAGATACTTTTTTATAGGTTATTTTAATATATATATATATAATATATATATATATATATATTATATATATATATATATAATATAATATATAATAATATTATATATTATATATTTCAGTATTTGCCTCGGAATATCATTCACTTGCACGTATTGGTGATGAATTATTTGTTGAACGCAACAACTACTGGTAAGACTAATATATATATGATATATATTATATATATACTATATATATATATATATATATATATATATATATATATATATATATATATTATATATTATATATATATATATATATATATTAATAAACCAGTATATATATATATATATATATAGTATATATATATATATATATATATAGTATATATATTTTATATATACTATTTATATATATATATATATATATGGTATATATACATATATATCCATCATTTCCAGATTGGGAGTGAGGTGTGGCAACAATACCACTGGAAACAAGAAAGTTAATTGAGGACAACAAGTCAAAAGGAAAGGCCCACCCACCCACCATCCCCTCATACTCTTTATGAGAGCCTGTCTCAGTCAACAAAATCCATCCTAAAGGGCAATAATATGAGAGAAGGCCCCTTGTGCTATAAGGGTGACACAACAGTGGTTGAATGTGAGATGTCAATTCCCTCAATCACCTGCCATTATAATACCTTAGGTAAAAAGATGGTTTTGGCCAGTGTCACATTACAGAGAAAAATGGTTCAGGGAATTAGAAAGTAGGAAGCAATTTATAATATCTTAGCCTCAACCCTATTCAAAGAAGGGTGGAGCCAGGTTCTCCCAATGTGAGTAACTACTCCAAAATGGGGTGGGTAAGGGGTAACTGGAGTAACTGTGCAGAAGAAAAAATTCCTGCAGTAAAAAACAAACTCCCACTTCTTTGAAGCGCCATCTTAACAACCGTTGTGATATGAGATTTCCAAAGACAATTTATTGTTTATGTTCAGACCAGGAATGCTTGTTTTGTTCACAGGTGAGACGATAGAGCCACAGAAGGAAATAGGAAAGTTGGGAGACATTTTTGAGAGGGAAGTATAGAAGTTTAATTTCAAGGGTTTGCTGTTACCACCACTGGGCAATCCATCCACTCTGCAAATGCAAATTTAAAGCTGTAAGACAGAAGTTAATTCTAGATGCAAACAGAAGAGAAGATTTTGAAATGAGTGGAAGAATTGAGAATTGTCATCATCGTAAGAGGGAGGAGAGTTAGAATTGCAGCTGA
>JABUQX010102541.1:17500-30000 GCA_015478945.1 Trachelipus rathkii
TAATGATACGTATGTGTCACAGGAAGAAAAAAAATCGCACTGGTCAAATCAAGAGAAGCGAGGCGACAATCACCATCGCCAAATTTGACATTATTCTGCCTGGTTTCATGCATAATATTTTAACCACTAAAACACGTTGTTCGAGGTGTTTAAACTCGCCATAGTTGAATTATCAGCGCTAACTACACGATGATCAATTTAACAATGATGGCTAAAAGCTTTTGAAAAAAAATGCCAAATAAAAACAAAATTGGAGCTCTTACTTAAAAACGTCCTGTAATATCCAGTCTTTTCATAGATATCTAAACCATACTATTGATATTAAATACACTTTTTAAACTTTTTCTGCGTGAACTTTTAATATAGTTTTGCAATGAATTATTTTTCTATGAAGTTGAATTTTTTTTTTAAATTCTATTTTTATTGTTAATTACTTGATCAAAGATATTGAGATCTAGTTTTTATTTAATAGCTTTTGGTCTGCACATATTTTCTATTTAAAAATGACGGTTTTGCAAATATATGTAAAAATAAAAGAAATAAAAAACAACTATTTGTGTTTCTCCAGGCGTTTTTGACTAAAAATTCCTGACACACAGCATACTAGTCATCTCGAGTTCTTTATGAGCTTTCATTAACTTCCAAGCTAGTCAAGAAGAAAGTTACGCTTCAGCAACATTCCACTCAAAATGCACATTAGAAATTAGTTGATGATGACCCGGGTAAATATTTACATATATTTCGTTGCATTTTTTGAGTGTGTCATAGTTAATAAATTGTTTATAAGAGTAAAAAGATTATTAATTATATTATTGTTGGTTGACTGGGACAATGAAAATGACTCTTTGTGGAATATTTCAAAAAATTTAAAAAGTCTAATTGTTTTGTAATTTATCTTTTGCATCTAAAGCTTTTAATGCTAATATGATTGCAATTGGGATTGTAATTATAGTTTATAAATTCATAAATATAGTGGAAAATGTTTATGTGTATGTTTTATGTGTATGCTATTGAAAATCACCTCTTTTGTATTCCTATTATTTTTTTTTTTGTTGCTAACCATAATTCTCTCAATTGATGTCTATGCTTAATTATAAATATTATTATATATCAAAAAAAAAAAAAAAAATTTCCCATTTTCTCAAAAAATTTTCCTTCGATTTTTTACGCTGAGAATCTGATTACCTATTTAAAAAAAAAAAAAAATTCTTTTAAATGCTTTATCCACCTTCTCAGAGCGGTAAGTGCCTGTCCACCACCGTGCTCCACGAGCCGAGTTTTAATTCTTGCCACCCAGGAATATAAAAAACTCAGCGCGCTACTGCGGAGGATTGAACATGGTTTCTCGTCGCATGAGAGTCGGCTGAGTCAACCTTGCTACTCTCTTTTTTAAATAATGATAAAACTAAGGCTGAGATGAGAGATGATGATAAACACATTCGAATTTAAACACCACAAGAGAACGGAAAATCTGATTGGTTAATGTGAAAATTTTATAGCAAACCTAACATAAATACCTCTGCTCTTTCTTGAAGTTTAAATAAATAATGTATGTTATATCTACTATAATAATATACATTACGAGTCATGATTTTATATAGAAACAAATTCTCTTATCACTTAATATTATAAACACTGCATTTTATAAACGACACGAATAGATAAGAAAATATTCATATCAATTATCGCAATTTGAGATTATCTTATATATCAAAGATAATGAACAAAGAAAAATATATCAATCAATAATATACCACAAAATCAAGACAATAAATTTTTATTATTCAGTGAATCCTTTGAAAACAATAAAGGTAACACGAAAAGGTATAGTCACATAATGTATAATAATTCTATATATTAAAAGGAGAGAATTTCTCGATCTTGGATATGTTTAGAAGATTATGAATTCACTCAGAAAAAAACTGAGAATAACTAAGTAAAGCAACTCATACTTAGAGAGTTCACTCCTCACTAAAATAGAGTAGGGCGATACTAAGTGCCCAGAAGAACATACTTATTTGAAGAAAACATTTGAGCTATCTCGTAGGAATTAGAAAATTTAATATCATAGAATGATAATATTAACTTATTCTTCGATCTTGTAATACTCTACTCTCTGATTTAACTTTTATATGTATTATTTTTCTATACAGGTAATTAATTAGATTATACAAAACATTAATAGGAGTCCAGACTAATAATAATAATAATTATACTAAATAATATTTTAATATAATTAATATAATATAAATATATATTCACATATCAATACATTACTATTAAAATAACTCATAAATAATTATATAATAATAATTAAATTTATAAAAAATAATAATACATAAACATAATAATATCAATATAATAATAATATAAATAAAAAGAATTATAAAGATCATACTACTAATACACATGAACATACTTACTACTTACTAACTTAACTTAGACTAATCATAACAACTAACTATCTATTATATCTTATTTTCTCCCTCTATGCAATTTCTACTACTACTACTACTACTATCTTGTGATACTTTACCTTTAACTACTTAACTAAACTAACTAAACTTACTAAAAAACAAATCTTCTATCACTAGATATAAACTAACTCAAAACTATCTTACAATACACTATACTATCTGACTACGTAAAAAAAAAGGAAACTAAAAGAAATAAGAGATTTTCTAAAGTATTTCTACTAAAGTATGCGCTTCAATTCAACTTAAAAATGTTTCAACTTTCAAAGTACTTAAATGCTCAAACTCAAAAATTAAAAGAATTTTAAATGCTTCATTTTAATTTAAACTAAAGTAGTATCATTTTTTTGTTTTAGATTTTTTTTTTTTTTTTTGTATTTTTTTTTTTTTTTTTTGTCTCTGGTTTTACAACAGTGCCTATTATTTAGATTAACAATTATTTCTTTACTTTATTTTTTAAAACTAGAGAGAGATTTCTTATTCGTAGCCGTCTCAACCCTCAGCATCCCTGTTCGTACCAAATTGCTTACTTAGAAACTTATCAATAAGATTTTAAGACAGAGGTTATTAAAAAACATAAATTAATATCGATATAAACTTAATCATTACATATTTTATATAAAATGTTAAAGATAATAAGCATGGTAGAACACAAAGAGAGAGAACAAGAATTAAAAAACAACTTATAAATATCTGAATAGTAATTTGTGATGTACACAATTTGATGCTGAATTTATCTTCATTTTAGATTCTCTTAAAGGCATGTTAATAATTTATGATGAATAGTTAAGGATTTTGAATTAACTAGAGATATGTATAATATATGAGACTTGCCACTTTTAAAGCAGATACTAAATTATATTATTACATATATATATATATTATAACTTATTGAGAATTATCTAGAATACATATTCAATATAGCTTGAAATATTATACTACAATTTCTATATATAATTTATCTTTAAAATCCAAAAATTAGAACTTATATAGACATCATTAATCACATTATATGAGTGGGAGTTAAGGGAATATAGTAGACTTGAGTACTGATTAATATATATACCATATTACAATATATGCTTAGATTTTATTTTGATAGTAAGGATAGCAGTCAATATGCCGCAGCCAAGTACAGTAATTTGTAATTGTTATAAAAAATTATTACTCTCCTACGATGTAGTACTTCATCTTACAAGGATGACATTTCACTGAGGCTCTATCGCAGAGATACGAATGAGGAAAGTGTAATGACTACCACTATGACGCGCGTATATAACTAATGATAGATACGCGCACTTAATAAACCATAAGAGGCCGTTGTCAGTAGGGAGATAAGAGGAACTCTGTCCATAGAGGGTATATATCACTAGGGCATTACAATGCTTCGAGCTCACATAGGGTCTTCTAACAAAGGCTAAGATCAGGCTCCCATAGTATGAGGCAGAAACTCAATATATGGAGCATCAATATTATTTGTATAGACTTAATATTATCTAAGTAATCGTGTGTATTACTGACACCTATGTAATTATAAAATAACCTCCTCGAGTGATTCTTCCTTAGCCAGGATTGATCCTAAGCCATCTTCTGTTAAAATGAAGAGAACTTTCCCCGACCCCCCGCATTCCCCCTTCCAAAGTGCCTTATTCCCTCATCATTTAATCCTAGATCGAATGAGGCAATGGAGCGACACTACTCATTATAATGATGTAAGTAAACCGTTCAATTTACCTGAGAAGATCTGAATATACATGTATGAAATATATCTAAATACTAAAAAGATTAGGTCGAATATAAATACGGAAATAATTATATACCACCCTATAAATATAAAAAAAGTAGTAGAAAAAGTATAATATCAATAATAATATATATATAATAATATAAAAAAATATCTTTTGTTTTCTCATAATCACGCACTCTACACATCTATTTCCCAGTTTTTGCGTTGAGATGTATCGCCATAAAACCGGAATATCTCAGAGAGAAAGTAGGTATAAAGATCATTATGACGCAAGTCCGAAAGAAAAGTCATTGCCTATAATAAAATCCTCACCTATATCTATTTTATTCAATGTATATTTAATTACTTATCTAATTACACTCTTATATAAAAAAATCGTAATCAAAATATCTACTTATAGCAGTAGATAACAGTCTCACTATATAAATAAATAGTTAGTATCTATTTATCTGATAATATAATATAATATTCTTTATATTGTAATTATATGTACTGTTAATATTTATGATGATTGGTACTCGAGGAGAACTATAAGGTAATAACTATTATATTTAGATTCTGCTTAGCCTTATATAGTCCGTACAGACACCTCTCAATATATATAAAATAATATTATATACTAATTAACCGTCTCCCTAACTATACTATATACACTATACACATACATAAACCTTTCAATTAAGGATTATTAGTACTCTGGCCGTTGCTTATATTCAGTAGTACCACTATATGAGTCTCTTCATATTATGCTTATATAGAGCATAAAATATAATATGCACTAAAATGCAGTATTAATACTAGTGGTTGAGTTTTGTGAATATGTATTTTATACGAGAATAGATGTATTAATTGTTAGCCTATAATCCAATATTAATGGTTGCTTACTATAGTTTATATATATTTTTACTTTATATATATATATATATTATATTATATATATATATATATACACTAAAGTATAAAATTTTATATATATATATATATATATAATAATTAATATATTGTTATATATATATATATATATAATTATCATTACATATTATATTTTAATATTTATACACTCACATATTAAAAATCTTCAACCATATTATATATATATATATATAATATATATATATATTCATATTAATATATATTATATTTAAAAATCTACACTCATAATATATATAAAATCTTCACATATATATTTAAAAATTACTTTATTCATATATTTAAAAATCTTTATATCATATTTATAATAATATATATATAGTATAATATTTATAGTTATAAGCATAATATATATATATATATATATATTATTATAATATATAATAATTATATATCTATATATCTGTGCGTATAGAGAGTGACTGTTAGCCGGTCAGAGGGAGAGCAAGTACACGAGAGCATCGATACACACACACCTATCTACCCTATTACTATAAGAGCCTATACCTATATCTCATGATCCATTTAAAATTAGTGAGTATAAGCTCGGTATCACAGACATATAAAAACACCATAACCTATAGAGGCATTATTAGTATAGGCGACGGGTAGAATCCCATCATCATAATAATGGATAATATATATTCGTATCTAAATGTGAGTAGAGGTATCATTATATCACACCGTCACTATACAGGATGGGTATAAGTCCATACTCTATAGTATCAATTTGTATGGTTATTCTATTCTTCTATTTTATTGATTAAATAAATTATAACTTGTTGGTAGAATGCACTGTTTTGTATTCTTCTTCAAGAAAGATTATCTCATAAATATAATACCCAAAGAATGCTGGAAAATAATACTCATATTGCTGTTAAACTTCCAAATTACTTGTCAGGTACTCAATAAATTGCCTCTCGCTTCAATTAAGATACGCTCTCCTCTAGAGATGAGTAGCTCAATAAAAAAAAAAAAAGAATACTCTTACTCGTTTCTTGACTTTATTTCTTCCAGTTATTCGGAGATTAATCAGTATTAAATTTGTAATCTATACTTCATTCCAAATTTGCTTTAACTGATTATATAATATCATCTCATTATCAAGTCTCATTTATTCTTCTTTTGATCTTTCTTTCTTACTTCCAAGTGTACTTCGATTTCTTTCAATGTCTGAAGATATCACCAACAAGATTACTCACACAACTAAGTGACCACCGTGCGACGGTCCTACGGACGCTTGAGAGGTAAAGATTTCAAAAGTTCCTTCCGAGAGTTGATTTAACATACAATATGTTTTATTTTTCTTTAATTAAATTTTAATTTTAAGGTAAAATAATTTTAAAGAATTTTAATGTTTTAAAACAAATTTCGTCGTATTTTAAGAGTAAAAAATGTGGTTTTTTGAACAGCGATATAAGGCTAATTTTTAAATGAATTAAAAGATGAAAACCAGCGTTAAAAGGATGTCACTATTTTTTAAAAGCATATCTTTTGTCATTTACTCTATGATTGAAGTCAGATAAACCATCTCTCAATCTCTTCTTCCTCCTCTGCACTCTGTCTCATTCCTACTCTCATCTCCTATTCTCTCTCTCTCTCTCGTCTCTCTCTCATCATAAACGTGGACTAACCACAAGACAAAATTCTTAAACACAATACATCGTATTAAGCTACTATTTGAGGATTTAACAAATCAACAATTAAAAAAAATTAAAAATAAATATAAAAATGTATATATTGTCATACAATTAATTAATGTATTGCTTCATATTGTTAGCACATTATTTCACCTTTTTGGGAATATTATCTTTTATTACTAGAGCACACGCAATCTCCTTTTCCTTGCTTCCATACAGGGACCAGCAGCGGCCTTTGATATATAATAACAAAACTTCACTCTATATAATATATAACGTATTATAGTATTTTACTTATCCTCACTTATTATATTTATAATTTATATATTATCTTTATTTCACTAATACTATACCTAGCATGCACCCTAAAGATTGTTTATCACATTATACTGAATACATATGGAGATAATACTTTAGAATCTATATATCACTTCTTTTCTCTCACATATACATACATTAATAGTATATTACTTAAGCTACCTATATCATATATAATATGAATATACGTATTCTACTAATTAAACACTAGGTAAACCAGAGGGCTGCCGCCCCTACACAAACAAAGTGCAGGCATATAGACTGTTGACGGACATATACAATCTTCTGTCAAAAAAAGTGAAAAGGAAATTTTTTTTTAACAATTAATAGCATATATAAAAAGACGTTATGTTAAAATTAAGTCAAGAAAAATAAGAGAGAGAGAGTGCACTTTCTATGCGACACGTGTAGCTCCCTTAACATTGTCACGCGAATTTTTATTTCAATATAAATCCGAATAATCAATTATAAACTGCGAGCTAATCTACCAGAGCCCAGAAAAAGACAATTTATAACGCTTTTACAAAAAAAACAAACTATAGCAAACAAAAAGGTTGCAATTCTCTATAATTTGCTTCAGCATTTTGCACTCATCTGGCTTTTTTTGAATTTTAATATTTACATACATTTGATCATACCACATAAAATCGTATTCCAATATGCTAGATCGTGATAATCGTTCTGTCTCCTTCTTTAATTTCTTCACTGTAATATAAAGAATAATATATAATTAAAACAGACAAATTAAACATCAATCATATGTTTCCGTGGTTCGACGACGCGTTTTTTTTTTTTTTTCGGGCGAAGTGGATGAAAGGCTATAAATTAATAATTTGTATATACTCAAAAGACAAAATTATTTGATTTATTAGAGAGAATACATTAACATATTTACTTCTGATAGCCCGATGATAAATGATTGGCGAGTATCTTTTAAAATCTCTTATCAGTTTAAACATTGAGTGAAACAGAGAATATAAGTTTCTATGTGTCTAGACTTTTGGCTCTGAATACCTAACAGAAGGTAAGCACGAGATCTCAGATTTCGAGAGTACCAACAATACCTCTGATGAACAAGTATCTCTTCACTATATTTATATCTAAAATATACTGATTATTATACTTTCAATAATACCCCTATATCCTTTTACTTTTACATATAATCTATAATAATACTTAGTCACTAATAATATTACTACTTACTCAAACTATAATTCCTCACACACCAAACATATACATCTTCTAGACGTCGGCCTATAATCAATACATAACTATACAATATATTCAATTATTACTCACAGCAATTACAATAGGTTATATGAGTTACATTATATATATGTATCATAGTAGTATTAATATAGTATAGAGAGTAAATACTACATCTAATTACATACTGCTCAACTCCCAGTAGTTTCACTCAATATTACATTCTTAATATATATATACTGTATAATAATACTAAGCCTATAATATGATGTATAATAGAATCTATTTATATATATAATATATATATATATTATATATATATATATAATATATATATATATATTACCTATATAACCTTATATATTAATCCTTTACATTTAATAACTACTATACTACCTTACAGTATCAATATTAATAATACATACTACATATTGAAATAATACTATCACAAGGAGACGTCAATATAACACAACTCATATCATATATAGATCTATCAAACTTATACTACTAGTACTATTAATTATACCTTAAAAAAGCTATATAATATCACCATTATAGAATAACTATATAACCTAAATTTATTTCTTACTATATATATATATAACTTGCACCCACTCATCCAAGTTTTCACGAGCACGCCAACATGTATATCGTATACTACAATTTACACTAATTTAAGTCAAAATTATAACATATTACTATATATATTATTTGAATTACCATTTCAAGATAATGACCTACTATACTACTACTATAATCACACCATATATATCAGTATAAATATACCTATTATATATATAGTGGCTTTTAACTTATCACTAAATATATATAATATATAAAATATACTATCTAATATATACTTATATCTATATGACGCTACATTACTGTTGTTAATATATATATATAATAATCACTCAATTAAACTAATTATATAAATTATATAATTAATAATTTATTTCTTATCATTACCTCCCTATAACATTTTATCTATACTCTATCAATTATATTGTATTCATATGTAAAGATTATATAAATGAATTTATAAATATGATTCCACTAACATCCTATCTCTAACCACTATCATACTAAAGCACACTTTGTTTATCAGCTCTATACCACCGACCCACTCACGACGGGCAAGCCCTATTCCACGTGAGGGGGTGCTTAATATATTTAAAGTATTACTCGTACACACCTTTTATTTATCGAATATATATATATAGACCAAATATACAGCATAATTAACTATATTTAGCCATATACAACAGCTCAAGTCATAAACTTATTCCTATACTATTTAATTTTACTTACTAGTATTACCTAGTATACTTTATTTACTCCCTATATTAATACCTATACTTAATATATAATACTATAATAGTATATATCATTATAAATTATAATAACCTATATATATATATATATATATATATAGTCATACTCTAATACAATTCACCTTTATGTAAACTTAATTATTAATATATTTATAATTATATTATATATATGATAAGGCTAATTAACCTCCCTGCTGGTTTCTGAAATCCCGAAATACCCCTCTCACTGGTAGGTAAATAGCACGGTGATGTTACGTAACTGACTCATATACGATTGAGCCAAAGAAAACTTCACAAGTTTACTTCTGAGATAATGATTGACTATCTCCCTAGAAAATATAGAGCATGTCTAAATGATATTTTAGTACAACAACCATTTTCCCAATCTAGAACGCTGAATAGTCAGGTAAATGAGCGCTCACAGGGTTTGATTCAGGAGCAATGATATTAATAACTAATTTTAGTAATCTTGCTAACACACACTCAAAGTTGGCTAAAATGATAAATGAATAAAATGTGTTATCAGTTATAAATTTTGTGGTTTATGGTTAGTGTTGTTTGGTGGTGTTGAGAATGTGTTCAGATTAGGATTTGTTTGTATAATATAGCTGGGGAAGATGGAGGTTGTTTGAGCTCTATTGTGGGGTGGGTTATACATACATATTGTATATATATATATATATATTATATATATATATAATATTATATATATATAATATTATATATATATATAATTTAATAATATAATACTATATATATAATTATAATATATATATATATAATATGTAAATTTGTAATAGATCGCAATTTAATAAGAATGTTAAAAGAAAGAACATATAATGATAATGGTAAAAGCAATTAACTGCTTCTCTGGATTGAACCACACGCAATGTTTACGCGTGAGGTAAATAATATTTATATTATATTATATATATAATATATATATATTAATTTATATATTATATATATATATATATTAATAAATATATATAATATATAATATTATAATAACTAATATATATATTATTATATAACTTTATATAAAACATATATATATCATATACCTGTGTTAATAAGGTTTCTTAATATTGTATATACATATATATATATATATATATTAATATATATATATATAAATATATATATATATTATATATAAAGAAAATAATTAGAACTAAATATATAGCTATATATAATATATATATATACTAGTATAGGAATTATATATATATAGTAAATAAAAAATATACAAAGTATCAGATAGTACATATATTATAGAAACCCATAGAGTTTTAGGGATATATAGAAGGTATATGAACTGATGAGACTTACATATAAGGGAATATAGTAGAAGCTTTACTATTTACTACTATGTGAGGAATAGGAAGCGCGATAAATATGAGTTAAGAATGATAAATATAATAAGTGAGGTAATCTATTAGACTATTATATAGAAATCTATATATAATTAATTATAGGTATAGATGTATATACACTATTTGTAACTGAGTGTGAGAGAGTAGAATATAATGGTGTGAGTAAGGTAAGTGAGTTATGATAAAGAGAACATAATACTATTATTATATCGAAATCTAGGCACACAATATATTAACAAGTAAATGAAGAGGTGATAGTGATGTGTGTAGGTTTGATGGTGCAAGAAGAAAATCAAAGTTTTTTGGGGGATGAGGTCATTAGTAAGAGGAGGTATGGGTAGAAGTAAAATAAATTGAAGAATGGTGTAAATCTCCGGTATAATGAGTATATGAAATATTATATGAGTAGTTTAAATGATAAATAATACGGAATGAGCGAGATTAGGTGATTTATGATTGGATATTTTAGAAGTTGTGTAATATAATAATAGCGTTTATATTATAAGGAGTATTTATTTGTAGTTCCCCAGTTAATTAAAAGTCGAATATACTCTTTACAGGAGGAACAATGTATTTTTTTTAAATTCTTTAATTATCTTTATTACTTTTTATTTTTTTTTGCTTCGGATTTTTGTTTTAATTCCTTTTCTCATTTATCTATTTTTACAATTTTTTTGTTCATTTTTTTGTTCACATTTTATTCCCAATTTATTGAAATGATTTGAGATAATTTGAATGAGGCCAAATCTGTGTGTGATATATTACATATTATTCTTTATCTACTTTGTCAGTTATTTTTAAAAAGACATTTACTGTGTGATTAACACTATTTTTTCACAATGCTTATCGCAATAAACATTAATAAACATTTCGTAAAATAAAATAAAATTAAATTTAAAGAAAATAAAATGTTATCAATTATTTTCATTAAATCTTAAAATTTAATTTTTCAAATTCTGGGGAACGTTTTTTTTCGAGAAAATTTTTGCTCTTCACTGATTATATTATGTATACCGAGGAATATAGTACATATATATATATAATATATGAGTGACTTAGAGTAAGGACTGTATTGGTGGATAGAGTAAAACATATATATATTAGTGCGTTATAGAGTTAGGTAGAGGATTTGTGGAATCATATTAATCTTTACATATGTGAGTGAGAATAATAACAAATATGAAATTTATGAGATATGAATAAATATGAGGGAGATTAAAGTAAGAAAATTATAATAATTGTAAATATTTAGTGAGTTTTTATATGTGAAATTTGCTAAACAACTATAGTAGTAAGGTTATAGAAATAAACTTAAAATTAATATAAATTAAAATAATATTAATTATTACATTATAATAGTATATAGTAGTAGTAATAATAGTTTATTAGTATGAGCATTAAGTGAGTATGATATGATATATAGTTGAGAGATTAATCATTTAGTCAGTTCATATTGGTATGTTTCTATTTGTGAA
>JABUQX010102541.1:35000-47359 GCA_015478945.1 Trachelipus rathkii
ACGACTCTCTCCCAGCAGGACACTGTGGTGTTGACAGAACTGTTTATAGGATCAGGGAAAAATACATATTCCCGAGACTATACACACTGGTGAAGGAATATTGCAATACCTGCACCTCCTGTCAGAAGGTAAAGGGTAACAAACCTAAATATGCTGAAATCAAATCTTACCCCATCCCTTTCGAGCCGTTCTCGAAGATCCACCTCGATATCCTTGGCCCATTGCCAACCTGCAAGGAAACTAAGGCGAAGTATATCTTGGTAATGAAGGACAGTCTCACGAGATACGTGGAACTTGTCCCTCTCATTCAGCACACCGCAAAGGACATTGCTCACGCACTTCTGGAAAGGATTATATGCCGTCATAGCTGTCCTCAAATTATTTTGAGTGACCGCGCCCCTGAGATGACTTCTCAGTTTCTAAAGGAAATTTGCAAACAATGGAAGATCAAGGCTGTTAACATAGTTGTTAGGCATCCTTCTAGCAACAGTTTGGCGGAAAGAGCCATGTTGCAAATTGCAAACCACTTACGTCATTATGTTAATTCGAACCATAATGATTGGGGCAAACTGATTCCTTTTACTCAAATTGCCATAAATTCCACGTACAATTCCTCTATAGGTTGTACTCCTCATTTTCTTTTATATACATACAACAAAAGACTTCCTTGGGACCTCCCCAATTATATTTCTCCTTTTACTAAAGGTTCCGAACCATCTAAACCTATTCACGAATACATCAAAGATCTTGCTGAAAGAGCGAATCTCATTCGAGACCAAGCTCGTGACCATCTTTTGCAAGAAACAAATACACAAATGCTTAAACAACATAAGAAGGCATCTTCAACACCAATTAGAGTTGGTGATTATGTTTTTGTGTTGGACGTCAAGAAACCCGGGCAGTCACCAAAGCTTTTTCCCAAATGGTGCGGCCCCTTTCAAGTTAAGCAGTTGGTACATTTCAATAAATTACTTTTGCAGTGTTTACAAACATCTAAAACATTCATCGTCCATAGGGACAATATTAAGATAACAAAACTTAGAGCTGAAAATGTGCCTATTCCTTCCTCAACCCCAACAGTCGACCCTCCCCCTCCTAAAGACCCACCGTCTCAAGAACCACCTCCTAAAACCTCTCAACTAGCTAAACCTTTTTCCCCTCCTTCTTCCTCTGCTATTCCTCATACTATCTATTTCCAAAGACAGCTCCCTCCTTCATTGCAAACCCCTCCACCGATTCCTTTACCACCTCCTTCCTTGTCCCCACCTCCTTCTTCTTCTCCTCCTTCATCTCCTTCTCCTCTTCCTTCACACCCTCCTTCCCCTCTTCCAGCACCATCTCTTCCATCGCCCCCTCCTCCTGCTCAATCCCCACCTCCCTCCCACGCTCATCTGCCACCTCCAAATCCCAATTTTCTTTTCTCCCCTTCCCCTCCTCCTAGAGTAAATTTTAAAGGTTTTCCCTCTACCACACCCCCACCTCTATCTTTCGACGATTCTCTTTCCCCATCTCAGCTTCCAGCATCAGGTTCTCGATCTCCCTCCCCACCTGGTTTACCCCCTAAATGTCACTTCAAAAGTTGCTCATCCTACCCCGATTCCTAAACCTCCCTTACCACCCCCTCCTCCCATCTCTCAAGGCCCTTTACAACCCCCGTCAGATCTTCACATTCCTCCCACTCAGGACATACCTCCTCCTCTCCCTATAACATCAGCTAGAAACACTTCTCCACCCTCTCCTCCTGATGATAGATCTCGTGACCACACGTTCGTTCCTAATTTCCCAATGAGAAACACAAACATTCCACACCCCATGGCTTTAAGGAACAGACAACAGGGTACTACATTAAGAGGGAACAGGACATACTTACTTCCTCCACCACAAAACATCCCTCAAGGTAGAGGTTTCCCACCCCCAAGACCTCCTAAATCATGAGTGTTATTTAATTTTAAAAGTACCACGGACCGACTATTTTACATTTATTTACATCAATGTATAAATAATCAAACATATTAGGAAAACATTTCTAACATGTAAATTATGAAACGGTCATCACATTTCATTGAAAAAGACAATTATAACAAATAAATATTAAGATCACAAAATTTCAAAACCTTCTTCTCATAAAATCTTCTCTTTTCCTCTATCTTCACAGACAAACATGTTGAGAAACTGGATCCTCTTCTTTATCTTGACATCAAAAATCTTCGCTCTGAAACTAGAAAACACAGAATCACAATATGAAGTTCATCAAGGCTTTGTTTTAAAACAAGCAGGACATTCAAGATTTATCTCCAGCTACTTAAATATAAATACTAACTTAAGATGCTCAAAGGAATTATATAACATTTTAGAAAATGTATTAATCAAAAATACCCAGCTACTAACTAATTATATACCATACTTGCAACAGAGGTTCAACAGTAGATTTAACGCTAACCAAACTTCACCTGAACTAACATACATTCATTCATTATTACTTGAAAACCAGAAACAATTTAAAAATATCCTCCAAGACCCTTGGGTACTATCCTCTTTAAATATTCAGCCTTCAGCACCCAAAAGAGTAAGTAGAGGCCTAATAAATGTAGGCGGATCGGCATTGCAATATCTATTCGGGACAGCAACCATGAACGATATTAATAAACTTAATACCAAATATAACTTTTACAAGATAGAGAGCCCATATTAATAAACTTAAAGAGCAAGTTCATGCAGTAAATACTAATACAGTTAATAAATATAAAAGGACAATTTGAGAAGGGTTAACTCATATATAAATGCATCTATCTTCTGATAGCATTCAGCAGGAAATATCGACAGCTAAACACATACTTAAATCTTAGGAAAAAAAACATCTCGAACCAACATATCACCCCTCATTGTTACCATACAAATATATGACATACAGCGAAGTACACAACACCCCCTTAAATGTATTCTTCTATGATATTTTACAGATCGAGCTTTATCAGAATAGTAGCCAATTTTACAAACCAACCAATAATAGCCTCTTACGCACTGAATCATGTCTATCAGTTCCTATCTCTACTTGGTCATTTATACACGAAGACGATGCTTACCTTCTATCTACTATATTCCATTTTTCCCGAGAAAAACTTCTTTACAAGATTTATAAAGTAATTCTTCCCACGCCACTAAATGACAATACCCCAAGACTGATGTTAAATAACGAATATCCCTACTATTTTCTAAATCATCAGACTCTCAAATATACCTACAGTAAAAGTTTGACAGAAGACACTTGTAAACATTATGATTCAAATTTCATTTGCTTCCCATCTAACCCCACGCAATCACTTGATTACCAAAACTGTATCATATCCGCAATATTAAGAACAAATCAAACCAGTCATTGTAACTACATTTCCTATCTCTCTGAAGCCCCTTTCAATCTTAAGGTCGGACATCAAACCCTACTCACTTTCTCTTCCAAAGTCGTAGCTTCAATCTCCTGTCCCAAAAGTCAACCCAGATTAATTACTAGTAACATCTTCCTCCTCCCACAAGGATGCACATTTGTTTCAGACAAATACACCTTCAGGTACCCTTCCCATTCTTCCGTGCAAACAAGTTGGATTAACAAAGATTCTAAACTTCCTGAATATCCACTTGACAGTCAAAATTTTATCCCAAATGTTACTTCTCTGACTTCCAAATTAAAATTAAAACCATTATATCCACAGTGGGATGAGTCTCTTGATACTATCAATCGAACTTTACAAACTCAGAAAAGCATAAATATCCATTCTTTTTCTATATCCGGATTTTCCATTTTTGCAACCATACTAAGCTTCTTAGGAATCTGTTTGGTTTATTTTAAACTTCGCCCTACTCCAGTACCACCTGCAGCTCCTTCTGCAGCCCCTAGTGTTCAATATACCGTGGTCCAACGTGCACCTATACCCGAACCAAAATCGACCTCTTCCATTTACCCTGGGCTAGAACCCACATATTCAAATCCTCCTGCATAAATTGCATACCTCAATTTCCTTTTCTTCTCACTGGCAGGGGAAACTCTTTCACATGGATTTATCTGTTCAAGTCATATATGAAAAACAAAATTTGTGATATCTATTTTCTTCTTCATTTATCAATTTTATCTTTTCAGATAAAATATATTATTTTTCTCACGTACGCTCCAGAACTCATTTAATCACGTATTCAAAGTCCTTTTAACTATTTACTTTTCCTATCATATTTATTTTTCATCTTCCCTATCACTTGAAACTGAAGCTCGAATCATCCCCCTCTCTTCCACCCCCTATTTTTCACCCCCGAGATAATCTCTTGTTCCTTTCAAAATTCTTATTCTGACGCCTGATGCTCTGCCGTATAGTCGCCTCTCTTTTAAACACAGTTACCTCCTTTTGTGAATTTCCGGTAAGTTTTGAAATTTGTTTGAATTTATAAAACTATTTTTACTCGCAAACATAACTTCTACATTTTTCCATCGTAATAATTATTGCCGTTGAAATTTTTGAAAGATCGTATTTATTTTCATTATTTACATTTTAATGAAACTGGGAGTTTTGGAATCAATTTAACCAAACTCTTTGATATTTATTTTCTTGTGTTTTCCCCCAGCTGTTACATAAACTTCCTCCCAAACTCCAAAGAAAATATATTATTTTTGCTCCAGATTCGTGTTCGATTTTTTTATATTTTCTTTCACTTGTGATCCTTACCTAGTTCCATCTTTTCAATGTAAAGTTTTTGGTGAAATATTTCCTGGCCCTTTTAAGTTTTATAAAATAGTCATGAGAGCCACGTTAATAATAATAATAATAAGGATGATGGTAGTACTAAAATAAATAAAGAATGATAAGAACTGCGAAAATAATGAAAATAATAATAATAATAATAAAGAAAAAAAAATTATATTAATAAAAATAATAATAGAAATGGTGATAATACTGATGATGAAAATGATAATAATAATAATAATGATAATAATAATAATAATAATAATAATAATAATAATAATAATAATAATAATAATAATAATAATAATAATAATAATAATAATAATGAGAATTTTCGCACTAGCTCTTGGACTTTGTTTGATTTCATATTTTATAAAAAGAAAAATTTTGCAACCCTAAAGAATATTACGCAAATCACTCCCATTTTTTTTTTTCCCCCATTTGTCATTTTTTTTAGCTCTCCACCCTCGGGATTTGAACATACCCCTCGCTATTGGACATATAATATAACATACACTCCCTACACTTCAACCACCAGAACATTCTCAACTTACAATTTATTTTTGAAAAATTTAAAAATAATTTTTAAAGTTTCTTGGCTCTTTTTTTTTTTTGGTGTTACTAAACTCATTTTTAATTTTTCATAGGACCAAGAATAGTTTTTGACAATATGTAAAATTTTCTAATTTTTGTATTAAAATTTGGGTTTTAATAGTCAAATTTTGTGAATCTGTTTTAAAAGATTTTTTTTAATTTCTGTTGAAGATTGTGCCAAAAATTTTAGAAAACTAGTTAAAGGATTTGTAACAAAATTCAGCTTATGGGATGAAATAAATTTTTGTATGCTCCTTTTCGTTATGATTTTATTAATTTTTTTTTATGTCTTTTTAGGCACCTTGCGTTCCACTAATATTGGATTATATCTTCATTGATTGTGTAAAATAAAAATATTCTGATCGAGTTGGACGTTATCAATTTACCCTACAAGTGCTTAAACCTTATATGCCCTCAGAAGTTTTTGGGGCAAATATATATATATATATATATATATATATATATATATATATATATATATATATATATATATATATATATATATATATATATATATATATATATATATATATATATATATATATATATATATATATATATATATATCCTTTCCCCAGATTGGAGGTGAGATGCACAATATCTACTGGAAACAGAATAGTAATATAAAAAATTCCACCCTAGGGCTTCACAAGACCATGACGGACCCTCATGCATTTCATGTCAATGTGGGGTTCATCCCTTGGGACAGTATCATACAACCAAAACCCACTGGACAAAACCCCACCACGCACCCCATTATACACCTCTTTCTTTTTTCTCTACCAAACTCTCAATCATTTCTTTCAGATATTCCTTTACTGACTCAATCCACTTTTTTTTCAGTCTTACAGCCAGTTAATTCATAGTTCACTCACCACTACACATTCGCTTAACCAACTGACTATCATCCATCATCTATATATATATATATATATATATATATATATATATATATATATATATATAGTTATATATATACTATATATATATATATATATATATATATATATATATATATATATATATATATATATATATATATATATATATATATATATAGTATATATAAAGTTTACATAGCATATATGTATATATATATATATACTATATATATATATATATATATATATATATATATATATATATATATATATATAAGTATGAATATATATATATATATATATATATATATATATATATATATATGACCAAACCACCATCTTAATACACTTTTGTTAATTCCCTCATTTACGACTTTCTTAACACACACTATAACTCTCTAACACATTCATTCCTCATTTTATCAATTCTTCAAACCTAAAACTTTCCTAAAACTATCTATCTGGACAGATTATACCTTAAGATCTATATACCTCCACATCATCTATTCCCTTTTCATTCAACATATAGCCTAAATATTTGAACTCACACTTGTTTCGGTTGCTCACCATCTAACAACTTCACACTGCGGACTCCCCTCACTCACTACCATAACCTTACTCTTATCTATATTTTAATCTTAAACCCCTTCCTTTTACACACATTGCCAAACCACTCTATCAATCCTCTTAAACTCTCTTCAGATTCATCACACAAAACCAAATCATCAGCATATAAAAAGTAGGGCATTCTCCACTTCACCTATTCTTCATCATTGAACAACTAAGGAGGCATAACAACCCTGACCCACTCCTTTATTAATAATATTAAACCAATCACTTTCAACTCCATTTATTCTTACACCTGCTACACTATCGTCACACACACATTTGATTCTATTCAGAAGAGCCATAGAGCTTCCCTATTAATCCTTTCATAAACTTGTTGCAAATCCATAAAACATACAGTAAACAAAATTTATTCTTCTCTCATTTTTTCAATCATTTGTTTAAATGTAAAAATTTGATTCATACATCCTCTACCACTACTAAATGCACCTTGTTCTTCACCAATCCGTCCCTCAGACACGACGTACTCTTTTGACCAATATACCAGCATATATCTTCCCTAAAACACTCAATAAACTAATTCCCCTATAGTTCCCCTTATCTCCCTTACCCTTATATAAGGGTACTATTACTGCTCTCCTCCAATCTCTCGGAACTATACCCTCCATAAACGCTTTGTAACAACTTCCAAATCCATTCAATCACCATCTCGCTTCCATTCTTGATCATTTCACCAGTAACTACCTATGCCTGCAGATTTACCATTCTTCAACTTTCTCACTCTACCCATTACCACCTCCTTATTAATTACCTCATCCCCAAAATATCTCTTTTTTCTTGCACCATCAAACACATTCACTATCACTACTTCATTACTGCCAATATTATGCAGATTTTCAGTGTTCCTTCCACATACTCCTAACATCAGTTACGAAAGCACCATCCCTATTTATTATTCTATGCAGATTCCCCTTATTCTTTCTCATTCTTAACCTTTCTCGCCATGAGAGCTTTCTATTCCCTTGTAGGCCATTCATCCTCCTTCCAAACTTGTTCATTTACCTCATATCCCCTCTAGTGTATGCCACTTTTGCATTCCTTCCACTCCAAACACCTTCTTTTGAAACTTCATCACCTAAGGCTTTTGCATTCAACCACTTTTAATTCTAACTGCTTGCATCACTTCTTTCTTCCCACCACTCACTGTCAACATTCTTACTTCCTACTTAGCACATCCCATGATTCTCATGCAATAAGATATATATATACCAGCATAGGATATGGTAGAGACAGTATGTAAAGTAGGGCAGACAGCATACACAGAAAATTAGTATATATATATATATACAAGCTTATATTTCATATAGGTATATATATATATATATATATATATATATATATATATATATATATATATATATATATATATATAGTATTACGTAGAGGTATATATATATATATATATATATATATATATATATATATATATATATATATATATATACATATATATGCATGTATAATATATGTGTTTTTTGGGCAAAATGGGTGGGTAAAATGGGCAAAATGGACAAAATAGATTTTATAAAAAATTTAAAATTTATAATATATATGTTCAGCAGAATTATATATATATATATATATATATATATATATATATATATATATATATATATATATATATATATATATATATATATATATATATATATAAATATATATATATATATACCGTATATATATTCTCTTCTCCTTTTTCTCATTACTTAGGGGCAGTATCAGTTGAAGATCTGGGTTGTTCAACTAGGCTAATTATATTCACTTGGCTTACAAATTAGGCCCTAATGATAATCTTTAAAGCAATGTCTGTGTAGATCAATCTCCTCCATATTACCCTCCCTACTCCAGTTTCTTTTTTTGCTTCATCTATACTTATATCCTTTCCTAGTAATACTTACTCTGTTAAGTCACCTCCATTTGTTTTTAAAGACTCTCTCCTATTATCCATCCCCGACATTTAAACTTAAACTTATTAGCCAATTACTCATACATCTTTATAAGTATATATTCTGGTATATATAGTATATATATATATATGTTATATACTATATATATATAGTATAAAGAAAGAGTATATAGAGTGTAAACATACATAGACAGACATCGGTAGGCATAGGGTTGTGAAAAAAACGGTTTTTTAATTTGTTTTTTTTTTTGCAAAAACAGTTTTTTTTTTTTAAAACAAAATGTTTTTTATTTATTTTTAAATTACTCTCTTTTTTGAAAATTATTAAAGATATTTTAAATTATACAGTATTACCAATACCCCTTGTAGGCTTGAAAATTGAATATTAATACGTATTTTATATATATATGTATATATATATATATATATATATATATATATATATATATATATATATATATATATATATATATATATATATATATATATATATATATATATATATATATATATATATATATATATATATATATATATATATATATATATATATATATATATATATATTTATATATAAGATCAAAAAAGGATGGTATAACAGGTGGTTTTGGGGTGTCAGGAGAAAATGAGAATGATAGGAAGGTGATGGATGTGTGTGTGTAAGTAATACTTCCTTCTTAAACACAAGTGAGTATCCATAAGGGGCATACTAGGAGTTGGTGTGGTAGGTAATGAGATGGTATCGTAAGTGAAAAGTATGATTGATTTTTAAAGTTGGTGAAGAAGGAGATGTTGAAGGATATGCTGGATGTTAAATCAGTGAGGTGTTTAGAAATGGGATTATCAGATCATTATGTTGTTCTATGTAAAATTAAGTTAGTGGGGACTTGGATGGAGAGGAAGGTGATACGAAAGGAAGAGGGTAAAATTAAGAGTGAGAAGTTTAGTGAACAAGGTAATAAGGATAATTATGTAAGAACCTCGCAAGTAAATCAGTTGAAGGTGAACAAGCTGAAACTAAATAAACATGAAGCATTTATTGATACTCGAAGAGAACCATATCAAAGGACGTTGAAAGAATGCGAACAGGGAGTGGTGGAATGAGAGGTGATGCAAGTCGTGTTAAAAGTAAAAAAGCGCGGTTGATTGTACTAAAAGCAAATGATGAAGTTTTACCAAAAGAAAGATGCTTGGAATTATATAAGGAGGTAAAAAAAGAAATGCTAAAAGATGCGTAATGTGTGAGAGAAAAGAAGAGGTAAATGAACAATTTGAAGGAGGATGAATGGGGACATACATGAATAGGAAGCTCTTCTGAAGGGTGAAAGGTTAAAAATTAGAATAAAGGGAACCTGCTCTCAGAATAATGAATAGGGATGGTGCTTGTAACTTATGAAATGGGTGTGAGAGGAAAGACCACTTCGAAAATCTGTATAATATTGGCAATGAAGAGGTGATAGTGTCGCAACCCTGTGTGTGGGTTTTGATGGTGCAAGAAGAAATAGTATTTTGGGGATGAGTTCATTACAAAAAGAAGAGAAATCAGGTGAAAGTGGGAGATAGTTGAAGAAATGGTAAAATCTGCAGGTATAGATGAAATTACTGGTGAAATGATCAAGAACGAGGCGAGTTTCTGATTGATTGGATCTTGAAGTTGTAATAAGCGTTTATGGAGCGTGGTATAGTTCCGAGGATTAGCGAGTGCAGTGGTTGGGTACCCCCATATGTAAAGGGAGATAAAGGGAACCAGAAATTATAGGGGAATTAGTTCATTGAGTGTTATAGGGAGAAAGAAATATGTTGGTATTTTGGTCGAAAGAGTGGGCCGAGTGACTGAAGGACTGATTATGAAGAACAAGGTGCGTTTAGGTGTGTAGAGGATGTGTGTGGATCAGATCTTTACATTAAAGCAAATGATAGAGAAAAATGAGGAGAAGAAGAATAAATTGTATTTAAGTTTTTATGGATTTGCAACAGGGTATTGGATAGGGTTAATAGGAAGCTCTATGGCAGATGTTAGTGATATAGTGTGTTGTGTGGGCTTGAATGGAATCAAATGTATGACGATAGTGAGGCGTGTGTAGGAATAAATGGTGTCAAAGTGATTGGTTTAGTATTAATAGCGGAGGGGAGGCAAGGTTGTGTTGTCTCCTTGGTTATTCAATTTGTATATGGATGGAGTTATGAGAGAATTAGGGTGGGCCTGACAGGAAATGGTGTTAGAATGATGGAGAATGGAGATGAGCGAGGGTGTCCTACCTATTATATGCGCGGATGATTTGGTTTTGTGTGGCGAATTTGGAAGAGTTTGTTGAGAGAATTGTGTAGTGCAGATTTGGCACCAAAGGACTGGGCTTGAAAGTAAACGGTAGATAAGAGTAAGGTCTGGCTCAGAGGAGGACAGTCCTCAGTGTGAAGTTATGTTAGATGGTGAGCAGGTAGAACAAGTGTGTCTGAGTTTAAATATTTAAGGCATATGTTGGATGCCTGTGAAGCTCGTGGCTGGTGCAAAAAAATCGTTGGTGAATGTATAGAGACTAAGTCTTTAGAGTGCTAGGGTCTTACATTGATGCTATGTTGTTACCTGTGTTGTATAGTAAATAGTGAGACTATGGTCTGAATAAGAAGTATAGATCTAGGTCTAATGTGTTCAGATGGACAATCTTAGGGGCATGCTAGTTGTGGGTGATAGAAGAATTGATAAAATGAGGAATGAACATATTAGAGAGTTTTGTGGTGTGAAGAAATGGGTAAACGAGAGTAATAAATGAAAAATATCACGGTATGGTTTGGTCATGTGGAAAGGATGATTGATAGTCGGTTTTTAAGCGGATGTATAGTGGCGTGTGTGTTGGGAACCGACCAGCTGGGGAGATCGAAGAAAAAGGATTGAGTCAGTAAACGAATATCTGAAGGACAGAAATGTAGAGTTTGGCAGAGGCGAGAATAAAGGGGCATAATAGAGAGAATGGCGGGGTTTTTGTGAGGGGATATGGTTGTGACATTCACCCGGGCCAAGGGATGAACATCCTCACTGACGATCTACCATGGTGAGGGTCCGTCGCAGTCCCGTGAAGCATATAGGATGGATTTTCTGACTGTGACCCAGTCCTTACTAAGTACGGTACAGAGGGGGAGGGGAAAGGCAGTGACTTTTTTTCGACTTTATCATATTCTTCTCATCAAGCTTTTCTTTCCGGGATGCTTCTTAAGCACCTACCACCAAACTTGGGGAGAAAAAGGTAGATGAAGAATTTATATATATATATTATAGAGTATATATATATATAGGGTTATATATATATATATATATATATAGTATATAGGGTATATATATATATATATATATATATATATATATTTAATGATATATATATAAGATAGTATATATATATATATATATATATATGTATATATATAGAAGAAGTATATATATATATATATATATATATGTATATATACATATAAATATATATATATATATATAGTATATATATATATATATATATATATATATATATATATATATATATATATATATAGAAAATATAAATAAATAAAAATTTTAAAATATTTCATGTAGATTTTGATAAATATTATAGCTGCTTCAAAATAATAAATCTG
>JABUQX010102542.1:25000-27500 GCA_015478945.1 Trachelipus rathkii
TTGATACAGTTTCATGTCACCTCTTAATAGACAATATATTAAACATAAAATTAAACACTAATGACAAGAAAATAATGGTAAATTTCCTGTCCTGTCTCACAGCTAGAGTCATACATACAGGTTGTATAATGTAGCTCCTCAGGGAGTCAATCCAATCACCAACACTCTTTAGTCTATTTATGCATGATATACCAAACCTATACTTACATCTGTAGAAATCAATGGTTATGCAGATGTCCTAGCAATTACAGCCCAAAGTCCTCCTATAAATACAGTAAGATAAGAATTACAGCAATATATAAAATAATTGGGGAATTGGGTGTCAACAAACAGAATGACAGCCTCTCCTCAAAAATCCTCTATTACATTATTTACACCTAACAAAAGAAAGTCAAACACCCATTCAACAATTTTCCTTTCAAACAACAGACTCTCTCACATTAAACAACCCACCATCCTTGGCTTAGCTTTCTATTCAGATGTTCGATTCATCCCGCCTCATGAACAATATTACCTCTAGAGTCACACATAAATTGAATCCGATGAAAACACCAACCGGAACAAATTTTAGTCACCACAAAAATTTCCTCACAATAGTATACAAACAAATATCAATCCAATCTTAAACTATGTATCACCCTCCTGGGCTCCAGCGATTTCACAATACAGTATCCAAACAATAGGTTTTAGAATAATAACAGGCTGCTTCCCTTTCACGCCTATCAACCACTTACAAACCGAACCAAAAATTTTACCTATAGAGGCCAATCTTTACATGATAGGTTGTCCAATTTTATAGCAAATCACTTTCAACAGACAACCCTTACACCAAACAAAACAGCAACCCCACACCCCCACACCAAGATGGAAAAAAGTTGTTACATCAGCCATGTACTGTTCCAACATATACAACACACTTCACCCACGCCCCTAGATACTCCCATTATCAAACACATCGACGCAATTAACGCAAAAAAAATCTCCAAATATTCCAACAACACTATACTTCAAGCTCCTCTACTCAAATGACTCCCACAAAACAAATCTTGGACCATCAAACCAGAGTGATGCTATCACGTCTCCGATCTGGGCACCATCCCCCCCTAAATTTAGATTCCAACGATCCCTCCCCACTGTCAAAAATGCAGCGGTGGCCCTGACACATACCAGAGTACCTTTTTACTAAACTACTCGGTTTAACGGACATCAGACTTAACTTTGATACTCTCTTTCTGATGGATCTCTGGGCTTAACCTGCTGTGGTGTCACAATATCTCCGAATCGGCAGTTTCTCGTGGAATGGAGCGAGAGGGTTATCAATGGAAGTATATATATATATATATAGATATATATATATATATATATATATATATATATATATATATATATATATATACGTATCTATATACTCATATATATATATATGTATTTATGATCAAAGGGATAAATATAAAGCAAATAAAAAGTCATTACCAGAAGTGATAAAATATATAACAATTTGACTCCCTTTTATATGCAAAAGATAAAAAAAAAAAAAAGTTTTTAAGCAGGCTCTTCTAAAACATTTGATCCTTTCGACTCCTCCAAAATCAATAACGACAAGACCGAATTTTTATTCTCCTTAAAAAGAAAACAATTTATACTAAAGTTTTTCAATTTCAAATTGAAACTTTTATTTCCATATATCATCAACAATCAAATCAATTATAATTTTTTGATCAACATACACAATATTTTCTTCTATTTGGGTTGTCTTACTCTTATATATAAATATATATATTTATATAAATATATATATTTTTATATATATACTCTTTCTTCTTATATATATATATATATATATATATATATATATATATATATATATATAGCGTATATATATATATATATATATAAAATACTATATATATATATATATATATATATATATATATATATATATATATATATATATATATATATGCTTATATTATAGCATAATAGTTGTATAAAGTATTTACTTGTATATCTCTATGATATCATGTATATATAATATTAATAATAATATATATATATGTAATAATAATATATATAATATATAAATATATAATATAAATATATATATATATATATAACCAATAATATGTAACCAATATAATATTATGTAATAATATTAATAGCATAACACATCTGCTAACAATAACTTAATAATGTATAATATAATATGTAATATTAATAATATATATATATATATATAATGTATCAATAGCAATAATATGTATATATAATATGCCATATATAATCTATATAATCATATATATGTATATGTAATAATAATATATAATATATGTATATATATATATGTAATAATATATATAACAGCATAATATGTAACAACATATAACATGTAATGTAACCTTGTAATGTAGATGTAATGTTATGTAATAATATATGAAATATATATATAATAATATATATAATAACATATATATATATATATATATATATAACTATATATATA